>JAODUJ010260400.1:0-10251 GCA_027564615.1 Psolus chitonoides
GGTTCTGATGGTACGCTGGCCAGTGATGCTACCACCAAAGCCAATACATTTGCCAAGTTATTTTCATCTAATTCCACTATTGAAGAGTCTACACTTCCTGCCCCCACTTTTCCTAGTTTCTCTGTAACCATCACTGACGTCCCTTTCACTACATGTGCAGTTCGTCAAAATTTGCTCAAATTAGATATCAAGAAAGCTTCTGGCCACGATTGTATTCCTCCTATTGTTCTTAGGAACTGTGCTCCTGAGCTTGCGCCCATTCTTTACCGTCTCTCATATTCTTGGGTTGTTACCCTTATGCTTGGAAGCGTGCACATGTTTGGCCTGTGCCCAAGAAGAGTGATAAATCTAACCCTTCTAATTACAGGCCTATTGCCAGTAAATGTTCTGAATTTTCTGAAGATGCACTCCTTGATTAATGACCATCAATATGGGTTCCGTCATGGCCGGTCCACCGGTGACCTTTCTCTCTCTTGTTACTGATCAACGGTCTCATGCCAGCGAGTCCTTTCGTGAAAGTAGGGTTATTGCTCTTGACATTGCTAAAGCCTTCGATCGTGTGTCACGCCGGCCTTCTTGCTAAACTTCCCTCGTGTGGGTTCAGTGCCAACCTTATTTCATGGACTAATAGTTTCCTCACCGGCCGCTCTATTTCCGTCCGGGTTTGGACTAATAGTTTCCTCACCGGCCGCTCTATTTCCGTCCGGGTTGATGGTGCTCTCTCTGAGAACTACTTTAACAATGTTGGCGTTCCCCAAGGCTGTGTGTTGTCTCCAACACTCTTCCTCATCTTTATTAATGATCTCCAATAGTATTCACTCTTTGTTTTCCAACTCAACGCAGGCTGGATGCTCTTGCTGTCTGTCGAGCCAATTGAATGCTGATTTGGATTCCATCTTAGCATGGGGTTTTAATAACCTGGTCACGTTTAACCATTCCTAGACCCAGAATTTGCTTATTTCTTGTCGTCGAGACTCCAATGTGTCTATTCTATCTATGGCTGATCAAATTATTCCCCAAGCTGCTTCTTTCAATATCCTTGGTATGGACATTTCTAATAATCTGTCTTGGAACTCTCACATTGGGTCTATTGCTTCCAATGCCTCTAAAAAGTTGGGTTATTTATTTCGTGCTAGGAAGTACTTTGCCCCCACCTCAGCTTCTTCTGCTTTACAAGACCCAAGAGTATGGTTGCCATATTTGGTGTGCTGCTTCGGTCTGCTCTTGGTGTCCCCGAGCGCCTTCAGAGAAAGGCAATTCGTCTTATCAATGATAACTCCCTCACTGCCACTCTTGGCCCTGTCTCACCGTAGGTCGATGTCCTTCCTCTGTCTTCTTTATCGCTACTTTCATGGTCATGGCGCCTCATGGTCATGAGCTTCGGGGTGCTGTTCCTCCGCTACATCAGGTTACCCGTATTAGTCTTCTTCTGGCCACCCCTTTAGGTTGCGTATCCCTCATCATTGCACCGAAACCTATGCTTGGTTTTTCTTTCCTCGCACTGCGCGTGCCTAGAATATGCTCCCCCAGCATGTGTTTCCTCTTTCCTTCGATCTCCAGCTTTCTGAATCGAGGATTAATAGGTTGAACCTTTCTTCGTTGCCTTAGCTTTTTGTGCATGAGGGTTGCCTCGCTTGTGTGTGGCATCTGTGGGTTCGCCCTTCCTTATGTATTTTTGTTTAAAGAAAAAAATCAATTTATCACGTATTTTAGCACTTCTGTATCCAAGTTATCATGTAAGTCTAAAGTGATGTGTATACAATCGTGCGTAAATGGTTGAAAGTCCTGCTTACTTATTTTAACACTTCTACATGAAAGTAATTATGAGGTTTAGAGGTTCAGATTTCTACGGGTTCAGGACGCCAATTAAGCTCACCGAGGAACCCTGAAGCTATGTGATCATGAATGAACACTCGAATAGTGTTTAATATAGAGTAACGGGGCAGGCATGTTACATCCACATCACGCTCCCGGGAATGGCATTTAACGTCCCAATCGGACGAACGTGAGTGAAGCTCTCAACCTTCAGCCACTTTCCGGAATGCTGAGAGAGGTGGTAGCAACCTGTCCGTCACCACTGCAGAACAGCCATGCCGAAACATATCCAATAAACCTAATTACCCTGAAGTTAATTGCTCCCACTATATACAACGAAACTAGCCCAAACTGGCAAGATGCATCAACAACTGCAGTGCAACTTTTGACGAGTAGGTACCAAGGCACGCGTAGGATTTGAACCAGAGCCTCTGTAGCACAAGGTCACGCAATCCACGCTATAAGACTAATGGTGTTCACGAACATGTCTTAAATGATATCGGTTGTGTGTTAGGTAATTCATACATTAAGTGTCCCCACATCGACATATGACCTGCGTGTTGATCAAATATGTTAACACTTCTGTCAGTCTGTATGTCATTATAAGACTAACGGGATGTTTATGATCACGTGTAATATGGCGTAGGACGGTAGGTTGTTGGTTAATTTACGCAACAAAGTAAATGTTCTTACATCAATATAACCGAGTTCCACGCAGGTCCTTCGGTGTGGACCGTGCGACATGCAAGATCAAAGCTGAGTATGTCATGTGTCAAGGATACGAAGTCATATATTGACAACAAATGTGACAAATACACGGGCATGTAGGTTTGTCACGTATTTTAAAACTTCCAAACTTCCAAGCAGTGGCGTGGCCAGGGTCGGAATTCAGGAAAAATTGAGGAAACTGCAGTGAAAAGGGGGAAATGAGAGGACAGAGTTGGCTACGCCTCCGCTTCCAAGTAGGTAATTTCACATAGCCCACTCCTGCATAACACTGATAAGATATCTGTGACTATGCCAATCACTCTTTGTAAAAACCACAAATGAAAGCGACTACGCCCTCGATTCCAAGTAGGTAATTTCACATTGCCCAATTTTACATGACACTGAAAAGAAATGACAATCACTCTTTGTATGAAAAACACACATTAAAGTGACTACGCCCCCGCTTCCAAGTAGGTAATTTCACATAACCCACTTCTACATAACACTGATAAGATATCTGTGAAAATGACAATAACTCTTTGTAAAACCACTCATTAAAGTGACTACGCCTCCGCTTCCAAGTTGGTAATTTCACATAGTCCATCACTTCTACATAACACTGATACAAATAATAATGGTCGGTTTTATATAACGCCTTACAACGACGAAGTCAGTCTCAAACGCGCTTTACAGTCCATACCCCTGGTCATTGGTATAACTCGTCCCCACACATACGTGGATGCAGGCATCAGTTCGAGATCAGCGCGAATCGACAAGTTACACCTCGCAGGTACCCAATTAGCACCTGGGTGGCGAGGAGCAATCGGGATAAAGTGCCTTGCCCAAGGACACAACGTGGCAGTTCGACCAGGGCTTGAACCCGAAACCTCTGGATTACGAGACCCAAGCCCTAACCACTAGGCCAGCACACCCCCTGAAATTATTAAGCTAGTCTGTTGAAAATTCAATCTACATCTTCTGTGTCGTATGTTGTATTCCATATTCAGCAACAAGTAACAGCTATTCATACTTGCAGGAGAAGTAGCCTTTTAGATAATGTCATGACATGCCCCCATATGACCCCCAGGTGATCCTTGACCCACAACTGTTCCCCCCCCCCAAGAAAACACTAATAATTGCAGGAAAAGGATTTCAATTGATTCGTTACATGGCCCATAAGGCCCACAGATGAGCTTCCAACCATAATTCTTAAACTCTCTCAAGGAAACAGGAATCACAAAAAGTGACAATCACATTTTGCTCCCCACCATCATCAAGTGACCATCAGTTGTTTGACTGTTCTTGGATTAAGGATTCAAACAGTATAACCTCACTGTATAGTGCAACCATGGAATGGTGTTATTGCACTGCAGACCTCTTATAAAATCCACCATGCAACCTTACCAAAATATTTACCTATTATGTTTTCTAAACATATGAGAGAATTGTGGAACAGTGACAGTTAACTTCTAGAGCATGCCCCTAAACATGCCCTGGTTTTTTGGGAGATAAATAGAATGTTTGAAAATAGAAAAACTTGGAAATTAAAAGCCCCTTTCCCTCATTCAAAATCTGCTGATCTGCTGGGATAAATGGTCAGCTGAATTGAAGTTGTGTAGGCCCTATGGCACTTTGACCAATACAGAATTTAAAAATTTGAAATTCTAAAGTGGGTGATAGAAGTTAGTCTTTAATTCTATTCTTGAAATAAATCAGATAAAGAAATCTCTTTGCACTTTAAAGATGCAGTTTGGTGTCATTGACACATGTATGTATCCTCATCCTGGTAAATACCATATTTAGGCAATTTGGAAATGTATAGTATTGTTCAAAGGCTATCACTGTAGTTTGAACTCTAGGCGCATTCGTTATGGAATGTTACACTGGGCTCTTATGAGACCTCACAAATGCCGCTGCAATGAGTGCAGTCGATGTAACTCAAACTTAATGAACAAACTATCAGCTATTCTGTTTTATATGATCCATTGATAAAATACACCAAAGTACCTGCTTGTAGGGATTGCCTGTCGTATTTGATAGCTAGGGCAATGATTGTGGATAGTTTGGTTGAGAGAGTAATTGATTTCCGTCGTCCCAATTTGTTTGACCATAGTTGTTTCTCTTTATGATCAGTTGCTTCAGAACAGGGGTCGGCAACCTATGGGTCGCGACCCAACTTCGGGTCGTAAAAGATTTTAGATGGGTCGCGAGATTTTATATTATTCTTGTGGTATAATCATAGGCGCTGCCATGGGGGACGTACTGCTGGTCCAAAAATTAAAATAGTATGAAAACGCGTTTAAAGCATAGTTGTTCCGTAGAGGGTGGGGTGTAGCGCGGTTTTGTGGTATTAGCCCGCAGTTAAAAGCATGATAACGTCACATCCGATAATGCACCCTACATTTTTGATTCCTTGCAAAAAGGAATCTATGCGGTCACACAGCGTATGGGTGAGTGTGTGTGTGTCCGTGACGGCTGCTCGTAATCGCGTTATCTGAATAACGCCAACCTCCACAAACTTCATATTTGGCATGTAGCTTCTCCACACAGAGTACACGAACCCTATTGTTTTTATCGCAGTTCCAAGGTCATTTGAGGTCATTAGAGGTCAAAAACCGAAAACCCTGTAATCACGATATCTAGAGAACGCCAGCCCTCACAAATTTCATATCAAGTAGCTTCCCCACACAGAGTTCATGAACTCTATTGTCGTTCGTGCAGTTCCAAGGTCATTAGAGGTAAAAAACGAAAACCTTGTAATCACGATATCTGAAGAGCGCCAACCCTCTCGAACTTCTTATTTGGCAAGTAGCTTCTGCAGACAGAGTACACGAACGTTTTTTCTCGTGCAGCTCCAAGGTCATTTGAGGTCATTAGAGGTCGAACACTGAAAACCTTGTAATCGCGATATCTGACGAATGCCAACCCTCACAAATTTCAAATTTGGCATGTAGCTTCCCCACACCGAGTACATGAACCCTATTGTGTTTCGTGCAGCTCCAAGGTCATTTGAGGTCATTAGTGGTCAAACACTTAACAATTTGTTGGCCTTTTTTTATCGGAGTGAAAATTCTTACAGAGTGAAAAATTTGGAAATTTTGTGAGCTAACATTTTTTAGTGCAAATTTCTGAGAAAAAAAATGTTGAAAATGAATAAATATTTTCGAGATTTTTTTTTATCGGAGTGAAAATTGTTATAGAGTGAAAAATTGCATAAAGTGGAAATTTTGTGAGCCAAAATTTTTGAGTGAAATTTTGACTTGCGAAAATGTGAAAAATTAGTGACATTTTTTAGAGAAGTTTTTTAGAGTGAAATTTTTAGGCCCGGAGGTAACATCCGGTATGAGCTTACTTGCACCATTGGTGCTCTTGTTTATTTATTTTTATCAAACCCTGTTTGTTCATCGACGATGATGATGAAATTGTCCCATATAGCGGGACTTTATTTGTTTTGAACAATGTTTGTTATGTCGATGCTTTTTACAATTAAATTATTTCGCCTTTTGTTTAATGTAGTCGCTGTTTTCATGAAATATGTCACATATAGCGTACTTTATTCATATTGAACAATGTTTGTTAAGTCGATGCCTTTAACAATGAAATACGTGATATATATTTCGCCCTACTACGGTAATTAATTCAGTGGTATTGAACAATGAGTATGTATAGGAGAACTGAAGGCGCATTTTTCAAAAGAAATTTGTTGTAGAGCAATCAAATACACGGTACACAAAAACTCCATTAAAAAATTGTGTTTAGTTTGAGTTATCAAGATTTCTAAGTTGAAAAAGTAGCAGACTTAGCAAGTCTATGATGTCACACAGGGACTACCAGCTATTTTGGCATATGTATTTCTTTATAATTTGTTTTATTAATTTTCAACGGAAGAACAAAAACAAATTGAGTAAAATTTTGGAAAGTGATAGTTCTATTTATATATTTTGGACTTCAGCAAACCAAAATGAAAACAATGTGAACGGTTGAAGTAAAAATAATTAATTACATTAGACTTGCATCTTGTTGTCCATGTGACGTCATAGACTTGCTAAAAGTCTTCTTTTTGGCGCCTATGTATCCAACCAGGTTTCAAACCCGGATCCCCACCCAGTGTTCTCCACTAGTTGTTTTGTCCAGGTGCTAAGCACCCGGACAAAAATTAGAAATTTAATGCCTTACAATTGAGTGAACAGCAATAATTTTGTGAACATCAGGTAATAACCAACAGTAATGCCTTTAGCCATCCAGAAAGCCATAATCACATTGTATAGATCATTTTTGCAAGCATTTTCCAAAGGGAGACACTTCCTGTTTTTAAATCCCTCACCAAGCCACCACTGCCGACCTGTATCCGACCTTTGGAGCACCCGGACAAAATTTCAACCAGTGGAGAACACTGCCTCTAGCCTATACATTTTGCCCTGGGAAGGTGCTGTCTGCGTACGTGTGACATCATAATTCACCTCTATTGTTAGGCTTCCTCATCGAAGTTGTCAAACAAGGTGCAAAGGAACATAGGCTAGGCCCAGGCTGGAAAGTTTGCATTGAATGCGCAAGATCTGGCCCGTGGCCGTACAGCTTTGGTTCAGAACCAGTGTGAATGAGATGCTCGCTGATTTAGGAAATTAGGTATCCAGTCAAAATGTCCCCTAACCAAAACGTCCCGCTTATTTACTACCAAAACATCCCTGTTTTTTACCGAAACTTCCCCGCAGTATCGTCAATGTTCCGAGTATGCGAATTTGGCGCACCTGCCCTATAGGCTATATACTGGGATCATCATGAGTCTATCACTGAAGGGAAATCTCAATAATAAAAACATAGAAAATGTATTGTGAAATAAATGAAACTAACAGGAAATATTCGCTAGTTTGTCGTCTTTCTTTGGTAGCAATTTTGTATCGATCCAATCAAATGTTCCAATGCAGCAGAGTTTTGAAAGTAGGTGGCAGCATGCAACAAAACATTGGTTTTCCGATCGTGAGTCGACCACCAACATAACTGCGTTGTATGTAGCCCGATGTCCGCGATAAACCAATCGAGCAGAAGACCACTATAAACAAAGTTGTTTCTGTAATCAAATTTGTAAAAACTGTTCCACACACCAAAATTTGAGTTCACTGTTTGTTTTTCTCCAATTCTTCCCAACAGTGCGGGCAGAAGAACGTATCTTCCTTTGCTACTGCTGTTGTTTCGCTGCAAAACTTGAGATGCGTCCAGTGAGAACAAGAGTCACACTTAGCCCATTGCACGAACTCAACGCCCGGTAGTGTTTTCAGTTGTGGAGGAGCCCACCTACCGCAAACACAACAGTCATCTTCCTCGTCTTGTGTGTCAGAAGGTAGCTCATTTTCCATGGCAGCATGCTCCACTGTTTGCCGTCCATTCTTCCTCTGCTGCCGACTGCATCCAGGCTTATCACTCCTTGGTGTTGCTTTTACCGTGACCTTTGGTCTCTTTGTCTTGGTGTCCCGTTCCTCCTGGACTTTCTTGAGTCTCAGGAGTATGGAGGTCTCTGTTATCGCGACCCCAGCAGCCCGGTACTGGGTGTTCTGACGTCTCTTCTTCTTTGGCTCTGCACGTCCAGCTGTTGTGTACTTCGATAAGACGTGATCGATGTGGTCCTCATTGTCCTCTGAGTGTGCAGCAGTCATCTGATGTGGTGCAGGTGGCTTGGGTTCCAAGCCTTTAGCTGGTGCACATGCATCCCTGCTTATGGTTGAGGGGTTCAGTGGATAGATCCCACATTTCCGAAATTACTAGCAAATGTTACTTGGGGTCATGGCCTTCATGTGGGCATTTGAGAGCAGTTTGCAGATTTCATATCTGCTGACCACCTGTCCTGGGTTCCTCCTTAGGAAGCTGTGGCACTCCTGGTCGAAAGCTTTTTTGTACGGCCCAAAGCACCCGACATCCAACGGTTGGAGAATGTGGCTAGTATGGGCAGGAAGTACAAATAATATTACACCTTTCTCCCTTGCACATTCGATCAGGGGGATGGACATGTGACTTGCGTGGCCGTCATACAATAACAACACCTTCTGGTCCTTAGTTGGGCGAACATACTTCATGAAGTGATTGTTCAAGTAGTCAAAAAAGATATCACTGTTCGACCACCCTGTGTCCGACATGGCGAAAGATGAGCCAGGTAGTGCCCCCGTCATTAGGTCACTGTTCCTCCTCTTGCCTTTGAACACGAAGTAAGGAGGGATGGTGTTTCCGATCGCGCTGCTTGTGACGAGAACTGTGGTTGTGGATCCTCGCGGTGACGAAATAGAGTTCACTTGGCTGCCTTTCAGTGTCACTACTTTGGGAGGTGCATGTTCACCTGAAAACCCGGTCTCATCTACATTATAGATCAGGTCAGGCCTGTCTAGCAGTTGGTATTTAGTGAGGATCGCCTCTAGTTCCTTAAAGTAGCTGTTCACATTTGATTCAGAGGTGGCTGTGGCACGATTAATGTTGAGCTTCTGAGGTCTTCGTACCTTCAGGGATGGCCACCGTTTCATGAATTTTTGGAACCAACCATCAGTTAGATACGTTTCGTCCCGACCTCCTCCCCGACCTTCCTTTAAAATTTCACTCGCGATATTGCACACCGTTTTTCTAGTCACTCCATAGCCGTAGCCAGCTTGTTGGATCAAATGATTTACTAATTTCTCTTCCTCGTTTTTGCTCAAAATTGGAGCTTTCCCCCACCTAGCATCGAGCCTGTTTGTTCCACTGATTTTGTTCTGAATTGTTGTATACGGCACTCCGGTTTTTTCCGCAGCTTTCCTTATGGACCAGCCCTTGTGTTTTATGAGGGAATACGCAGCATCCAGACTTTCATTTGTGTAGGACTTGAACAGCCTCTTGACCTTCTTCGGTTTGGGCTGTATAATAACAGAAAAGAAAATAGACCCATTAAGTTTTCTGGATAAGAACCAGTTTTGTTGAATAAAATATAATAATTGAGGTCTGAAATTGATATTTGTTATGATCGATGTCATTGGTAGGCCACCATTGAATAACATCTGACTTAGCAAAATTTAAACCGGACAAGTAGAAGCCTATGGCTAAGTAAACTTATTTAAAGTATATCGTACTCGTGTGCCTAGGGGCTTACTTCTACTAGTACTGTCAGGTATAGTCAGGTAGTACTAGTCGGCTACTAGTAGGCTACAGCCTCATGTCAGTATTACTAGCTGTACACAACTTGTTATCTAATCTATAATGATGAGTAATATCACAGACGTATCTTAAGCTAACTAGTCCATTTACTGTAGTGTGGGTAGATCAAAGTGCCCTTTAAGCCTACCGGTATCCTACTTTTGATAGATGTAACCTATTATCATTATTTGGCCCTAAGTTTAGCGACCCTATAGGTCTAACATATCACTTCGTGCGTAGTATTCTACTAACTCTTATTGTAGCTAATTATATTTTTCTTATATAGAGCGGCTTAGATCTATATAATGTTATGCCAAAGTCTACCAATAGTCTACTACTACGGTCGTTAGACCTTAGCAAAGGGCATTACATGAATAGGCCTAGGCTATTATATACGGCTAACTTAGGCCACATCATTTTGTTCTGTTGGCTAGGCCTATAGCCTTAGTATAGGCCACGGGCTAGGCATAGGTAACACTATGTGTAGCCTAACGTTAGGCCCATCCTGCGACCTGTCCTTTGTACAAGTCTACAAACAGTGCACTGAAATGCCTGAAATTCGATAATTTAACAATATTC
>JAODUJ010260511.1:0-10251 GCA_027564615.1 Psolus chitonoides
TCCAAGGGACTGGATCTAACTTTATACGTCTGGACATTTCTTTATCGCCTTGTGTTTTTCTCCGTTTTGTTAATTTGATGTTGTTCGTAGCCATCGATTATACTGATGGTTATAATTGGTTTGTAGGGCTTATAGTCTGTGCAGTCAAAGTAATTTGTTGTGATATAGTCCAGTTAGGATTTCATTCGTAAAGACATTTAGAATTATTTCCAGGATTATCTGAGCTAGCTGGAGGAAGGAAAACTATTTCTTTGCATTACCCTAGCTGCACTATATTTCGGTTACCAGAGTCTTTGTCATTTATAGTACCCGTAGTAATTCAAATCAAGACCCTCTCCGATCCATTACCCTATTTTGTCGCCCTCTTTGTATATGTTGTACGAGACCAGCCATGCCAGCTTCCGAATACATCTGACTATTCTGACGTACCAGGGAGATGTCAAAACCTCACAATTCCCAAGCTTCATTTTATTACCAACATTATATCCTGCGGCTCCGCTCACTATGGATTTGTAAATTATTTCTGGTACTCGTGTTAACTCTCTCTTGACCCTCTCCATTACCCTTTCTCGCCCTCTGTGTATCGTATTATATATTTGCTTACGAATTCATCTAACGTTTCAGTTGAACGACAAACGCTTCACCGCGTTAATACCTGCATTACATTTTGCTTATAATGGTCTTCATTACTCATTCCCAGTGTAGTGACAAAATAAAACCCATTTTCATTGCCCATTTTGTCTGCTCCTGTGAAATATGTTTCTATGGCAAAACACAATACTTTTATCATGAAAATGAAAACTTCTCCGACAGTATGAGCCATGAGACATATAAGAGGATGAAAACCTAACTCGAACAGTGAAAGTGTTAATTGCCTCTTCGGTTAATGAGTTAATGACTTTTCGGACGTTTATTTAAATCTTAATATCATCCAAACATTTGGTAACAATTGTGATGTCATCGTTCCACTCGTCACAGAATAGGGGATATTCTCCAGTCGACTGCGCATATGTGAAGCCGACATTTTGGTAGTCCGTGACGCGCATGTAACTTCAGGTACTGAATCCACACTGGCAATATTTTTTGTTTCGATGCGCATGGTAGTCCGTGATGTCACGCACCACCACTAGAAAATTTGGCCAAAGAATATCTCCTATTAGACAAGGGAGAATGACGTCACGCTTAGCAACCTTAGGCGGTATGAACTGCTGAAGAATGGCTTTGCCGGAGGTTAGCGCGTAATAAATATTGTGGAGAACGTACGAAAGATCAGTCGAATATATAGAATAGAATATTCCTATTTTGCGCAGCTTTTGAATGTGGAAATCCTCAGAAATGGAGCAGAGGGTTATACTTCTACAGATGGTCACCAATTTTTATGTTTCTTCGAAGAAAACGTGGAAATAATACCCATTCGTGATTGTTCACTGCGTAATTAAACCTTTGTTGTCCGGCGTACCACGTGACATAACGCTGGGCTGTCATCCGAGTCTTCATAATCTAACAGCGTTTTTATCACACCTATTCAGAAGGTTATGCAAAATTGAAGCTGTGTAGACTTGCCCCGGACCATGAAACCAATTGGCAACCCTGTGTTCAATGATAGAAAACTAAACTAAACACACGGACCTCTGTAGACAATGTGTAACAATGACATCATGAGATTGATGTTCAAAAGTGTTTGTCATTCAATTTGATTACTATTAAAAGTGAGATATCTCACAAACGGAAGCCAATATTCATATGACAGTATGAGGGTTTTAGCTAATGATATATTCATAAGATATTTAAACCTTTCATTTTTGTTTGAACCATTGTTTTGATCTAGACTTACCACAAACTCAACGAACTCGTTTGACTGTGATTGACAGTAGTCTAGCATGTAGTGTGAAGGGTGCTCGTCATAAGACGTGTTCCCTTAACGTTTTCAGGTTGTATATCTATACAGGCCTACCTTTCGATTTATGTCCAATCATCCATGTATATATTCCATATTCTTATGCACAGCTATTGTAGGTCTATTACTCTAGGTCAGGTTTATTGTGAGAAGTTGTTTGGTAATACCATAAGGCCGGGTCATATCGAAAAACTGGAAAATGGCACCCACTGCCATCTTGAATGCTCGTACTCAGCATGGACACTTTTTGGAGTATTGTCCCGACAACACGTATTGCCATCGTGTAAAGTGACATATTCAAGAAATTGGTTGTGGAAGGCGACACTCAAATTGGACGAACGGTCTCTCTCGCACTCACGCGCAGACGGGTGCGCACGTACAAACACACACAACACACACATAATTTGTGATTACTTGTAAGGTAATGTTTGGTAATGCTACTTTTATTTTAATTTGCAGCTCTAGCGAACGCTCCCGCTCTTCAAACGGCTGCAGACAGTGGGATTTCTGTTGGTGGAATCATCGCAATCGTTTTCGGGGTGCTCATTGCACTTTGTTGTTGTTGCGGAGGTATCATACGATGTATGAACGATGACGATGACCCCCCAGTACGCATGCTGTTAATCGAGCCTACCAGACCACGAGAGTGCCAATTAGACGGGTCGTCGTGGCGCAACGTACGACGGTAGCTCAAGATGAACAAGGGAACCGAATCGTCAGGGTTCAAAGAACTGCAGCTGTACAATAAAGAACGCCAAACTTCCTCTAAAGTGGAACATCGCGTTTCTTACTCATTTTGCACCTAAATTTGTAAGCAATCAGGTTATTCTGCATTATCTGATATATTGTGGTGGAACTGACACGTAGGCTATTTGTAACTTAGCCTGGCAATTATGAATTATTGAATTGATGAGCGATGTACTAAGTAGAACCTCTTTGATAATTGGTCGTCCCGATAAATTATTGGTGTTGGACTTTTATCCCGTTTGTAAGCTACAGCTGTTTGAACTACTAGCCAATAATGGCTTCGCAACGAGAGGCGTCACCAAACGATATCGACATATCTTGTTTGTGTACGGCACATGAGTGACATCGCAGGCCATCGCAGGCCACTTAACCTACGTTAAATAGTCCGAATTCTCCTACAGCAATCCGAAAATAAACTTAGAATGCAGGGGCGGATCCAAGGGGTGTTTTAGATGCGGACACACCCACCATTTTGACGTACCAAACAAATAATGCGAAATGTAACATGGCTGCTTTGGCTGTGCAATACAATCTCGAGAATGCATAAAATACCCAGAAATAGCGTTAACAATGTCAAAATCGAGTGCGTGCATGCTATTGCCAGCCATTGAGGGCTATTTGGGCCCTTCGAGCTAAAAATCCCCCCTCGTCCTTCAAAAATACCTGGATCCGGCCTTGGAATTCACGAATGAAGAATTTCGGAACAAATTGATCATACATATGGGAGGAGATTTCTGTTAACTGTTTCATTTTCTTACACTTAGCCTGTTGCAACATTTTTTTGACTGTTTGGGTAAGACTGTAAGTAAATCAACAGTTAGTGCTTTTCGTATTAAACTTTGTGGAATTCAAATTTGACGGGAATAGCTGATAACAGAACACGTAAATGTTTTATACCCGCATGGATTTAAACAATTTCAGTGGGTGTAAACGTCTTGTGAACTGCAGTGAACACCTCATAAACACGTAAAAGTGTTAAAAAACTGTTACACATAAGTGTTTATGAATAACCGTTTGCTATTTACAGTGTACTGCGACTCTTCCAAATGCACTCACTGTGATTTAAATAACGGAGCTGTACTGTCTATCAATACTACTATGTTCAGGGCATTTTCTAACATACAAACTACTGGAGCAGTTGCCCCAATAGGCCCTCTTCCTGAGTAGTGAAGAAAACATTCAGGTTTTTGTCCCAGTAGTCAATGGGCCATTTTCGTCTACCCCCCCCCCTCCCCCAAAAAAGATCAACCTATATCCATGTCAGATCATGCCACACCACCCCTCTGGCGAAGGAATTTGATAAATTTTGACCAAGAATGAAAACTAATAAATCCTGGTCAATCATATCACATCGGTGACATTCTTAGCAGAATCGAAAAAGCTATAGAACACCTAGCATATTGAACGTATTGGGTACTGTCAACAACAATTTTCACTCTCCGTTTGGCCAATTTCACGCAATGTTTTCGGGACTGATCTGGTATTTTCACATTCCTAAGTACACATAGGCCTAACTTTACCTTAATATATAGGCCTATTTCATTGTTAAGAATGTCCTATGGCTGAATATCGTGAAGATCAGACGTGATAACCAAAATTTCCGAGCGCTTGCGTGGCACCATTCTATGTGTTTTTTTTTTAATCTTTTCATGCGGCGTTATTTTGTGAGGAATGTGCTGTTCATAACCCCAACATCAGACATGACAAGGATTTTTTGGTGCAGTCTATATTTCTCTTCATGATCATATGGAAGTTGTTTGTGCCGAATGTGCTGTTTATAACCAGAGATCGGACGTGATAACCCAAAAAAATCGCGCCCGCGGTACCGTTTTGTATGTTTCTTCATATCTTTTCTGTATATGGTGCTTAATATGCTGTTTATAACCCAAATATCAGAAACGATAATGATTTTTTGTGCAGTCTATATTTTCTTTCATGTCTAGTCATACGGCGTCGTTTGTGCCAAATGTGCTGTTTGTAACCCAGACATCGGACGTGACAACCAACATTTTTCGCGCGCTCGCGCGCGGTACCGTTCTGTACGCTTCTTCATATATTTTCATGCGGTGTTTTTTGGTACTGAATGTGCTGTTTATAACCCCAAATTCAGACGTGATAACGATTTTTTTCACTGCAGTCTATATCTGTCTTCATGTCTTATCATGCGGCGTTATTTGTGCCGAATGTGTCATGTGTTATAACCCATACATGGCCTACTTTTTTCGCGCGCTCCGCTCGCAGTGATGTTCATCGTTTATTCATTGCACTTGAACCAAAGATCGGACACGATTACTCCCCTAAACATTTTGTCCGCTTCGCTCGCAGTGACTGTGATGATTTTGATGTGAACCAATCTCTGAATGTGATATGTCAGAAACAATGCCCACAATGTACCATCTTTTCGAGTGGGAAATAGGCCCCCTAACATACTTTGCCCCACTAGTGAGATTTTCTTTAAAAATGCCCTGCCAATGTTACAGCTCTATCCAAAGCTGCCTTGCACCCCACTAGAATATATTGAAACAGCAAAATCTCCACATTTCATGATATTGATGGCATAGGAAATGACCCATTCACTTTGTGCACAAATCTTAACGCCGAGGTAAATTATTCCATTACAAAGCAATCCAATAATAAACAAAATCCTGCGTATATAGTTCAAGTGGCTAATTGGCTACAGTAATGCCAAAGTAATTGAGATGAAAAGTACAATTTCGAAGATTGCACAAACTTTTCACTGAAGCAGTTAAATATCTCTATGATACATTTCGGTCAAAATGTTGATCTCTAATCAAATAGGATTGAGTAATATCAGTTAAATGTATGCGTATTGAACAATAAAACAAAAGGCTTTGTGATTCCTTGCCTTAGGTTTAAGGCTTGATACTGTTACCGAACCCCGCCCCGAAATATCCACCTCACCCCCATGCACCACCTTCCAAAACACTATAGCCTAAACACAATTTTAGACGATTTTGATTACTTGCCTCCCTGAAAAGTGGGGGACTAGTTCCCCCATTCCCCCCTCCCCGTGGCGCGCCACTGCTGAAAACAAATTAATGTGTTCGTTGCTAACCTATAGATTGGACGTTTTAGGTTTGTCCTCGGATGGTTGCCACTTTCTTTCAAAAGTATGGTTATTATTTTAAGACTTGAAAAAAATTATATATCACCCCTAAATTTGATACCAGTGGCGGAACCAGGGGGTGTCACAGACAAAGGGCGTGGGGTGGCTTTCTCGCTCACTAGAATTTTCAGGCTAATGGCATTTGTGAATACATCTAACCATTCGCAACTCGTATATCAGTTGAAAAACATGTTTTTTTTCTCAAAAATCTTGGCTTATCGACAGATAAACTTGGTTTATCGAAAGAAAAACTCAGTTAATAAAAAAAAGGGTATTACTCGAAAAGCCATTTTTTCTTTCGAAAAACCACGAAAAAACGAGTTTTTCACGAAAAAACGAGTTTTTCGAGCGATATACACAGTTAGAGCCTGAAATTTCGAAAAACCAAGTTTATCGGTCAAAAAACCTCAATAAATTTGGTTTTTCGATCGAAAAACCGAGTTTTCCGAATCCGAATTAGAAAAACTGAGTTTTATTGACCGAAAAACTAGGTTTTTCTAATTAATGAACATAATTTGGCTTACAACTGAGCCCTGAGCGCATGCACTCAGCCCAGTTTCTGATCTCGCTCGAGGCACCGTGCACACTGCACTGCGCTGCACACACTAAGTGCGTGATATGGTATGGTAACTAGTGGTGTTCGTTCGCCGAGGAAACGCACAACTGAGCAACTGTTGGTTCTGATGATCTCTCTTGTCGGTTGGGTAAGGGCGCTACTGGACGTTGGACTGGACGTCCTACATGTTACAAGACCGTATGCATACCGCACGTTACGGCCGTGTACGGATCCGAACACATGTGCATATTAACGGTACTCATACTACAAAAGTAGTTCCGGTTCAGTTACCATGGAAATCGAAAAACCAAGTTTTTCGAGAGAAAAAAACCAAGTTTATCGGTGGATAAGCCAAGATTTGAGGAGAAAACCATGTTTTTCAGTCGATCACCCGAGCTCAACCAAATTTACGTTCAGTTAGAAAATAATTGAAGTTTGCTGTCGGCCTACGCTTGCGTGTTTATAACCCAACAAAATGGGTGTTTACGCAAAACCAATCCTGATCCAGATCCAGATATATAATTTCGGTTTTTCGACCGATCAACTTCGTTTTTCTAAATTTTTGTCATAGCTGTGTATATCGGTCGAAAAACTCGGCTTTTCGTCGAAAAACTCGGTTGTAAAGAATGAGGGTGGGGAAGGAAAAGGGGATATCCCTTTTTCTGATGGGGCATCTGGGGGAACCAGGAATTTGTGGGTGGTACGTACCCTCAGCCCTCTCCCCTCCGTGGCTACGCCACTGGCATGGAGTGTTGCGAGACCTATTTATCTCGCCAACAAGAAAATCTAGGGAAAATCTAGAATCTAGGGATGATTAATTGTGTTTTCATCAATGTGCTATACATAACATCAATTTTGTTGACCAGTAATGCACATTCAAAGTAAGAAAAAAGGCTTTATTTTTTCTATACGCTAGATATTCCATAGGGTACGGGAGTCCATACATAGTTCCCCACATATGTGATTCACGGCAAAATATTCCCATAATCACCGATTAACCACATCAACGAAACAGTACCCTGCAGTAAACATGTATTCACTACCGAGCAAATTTGATAATGACGCCACGTGACACCTGTATGGCGTAATATATGCACATTAGATTCAAAGAGGAACTGAAGGCTACATTTTCGAAGAGATATGTTGTAGAGCAATCAAATTCAAGTAGGCATACTCTACAAAAAAAATGCATAAAAAAATCTTGTTTAGTTTTCAAGTTACCAAGTTTTCTAATTTGAAGAAGCCGGATACTTTCAGCAAGTCTATGACATCCCACAGGGACAACAAGATGAAAGTCTAATGTTATTCATTGCTTTTTACTTCAACAGTTTACATTGATGACAACTGATTGTTTTCATTTTGGTTCGTTGAAGACTTGAAATACAAAATATATAAATAGAACTATCACTTTCGAAAAAAATATTCAAAAAAAAAAGTTCTTTCGTTGAAAATTGATTGAAAAATTATGAAGAGATACATATAGCCAAAATAGCTAGTAGTCCTTGTGTGACATCATAGACTTGCTGAAAGTCTTCTACTTTTTCAATTTGGAAATCTTAATAACTTGAAAACTAAACAAGATTTTTTAATGCAGTTGTTGGTAAAGTGCATGTATTTGATTGCTCTACAACATATCTCTTTGAAAAGTTTGCCTTCAGTTTCCCTTTAATGAGCAAACACGTTGTGCCGTTACAACAACACCCGTGTTGTACCTAATAATTATACTGTCGTATGGGAATACACAACATAGCGTATTTATTGGCGGCACGTTAAATGCTATATACTACTATTGGCACATGCACGTAGACTGGCAGAGACTTTAGTGACAGATAAGTATCAATCACACGCACACCATGGCAAAAGTATTTCGTAAACAATATACGACAACCGAAAACCACACGCATTAGTAAATTCTATATTGAAATATACAATATCAATTATTTCATATCCGAACAATCTAATAACGAGGAATATCTTATTTAATTGAATAAACACAGTCGCTGCGTGATTGACGGCACCTTGCCGGCTTTACCGACCATGTACGGTAAACGCCGATAACATAATGTACGTTCAGCCCCACGTGACCGAACTTCACCGACCATGTACGGTAAACGCCGATAACATAATGTACGTTCAGCCCCACGTGACCGAACCAAAGTGGTCTGGTATCCTGATAAACTTAGGAAGGACAATATTAATAAATATCTATTTGGATTATCCATCAACAATAATTAAAATCTTAATAAACTCATCTAAAAGAGCGTTAATAATGATCAATTGGTGTTTGTTGACAGAACGGCACTCAAAGACGCGGCAGCGTCTTCCGATATGCCGAACCCGGCGTACGCACTGCGTGTTGAGTATGATTCGGTGTGTCTGGACGGTATGTATCCTTGAATACAAGGCTATGTAAATTGAATGTCCAGTAAAAGTTTATAATTTATACAGGAAATCGGGAGGACATTTATACGTTGGACTGCACACTTCGACGGCTTAAGCTTTTAGTCAAACATGACCGAGTTTTACGGTGCAAATAAGCGGAGATTCGACGGATGAATCGTGTAAACAGATGTACCAACATGCTTGTTACAGGCTAATTCTTTAAATTTTATTTGTTCAAGGATTAAATTGATATCACAGATTGATAAGAGAACTCCTGAAACAAAGAGGAATTTGCAGGTTCATTAATCTAAAGGTCATTGTTCTAAACAAGAACACGCCAAGAACACGGGACGGCTGACGAAACATAGTCGGCGTCACACAAACCTGCACCCTGTTTGAGTGAAGAAAAACGGAGACATTTTTCAAACAAAAGATTAATTGACTGATTCACACAAAAGTAATCATTGACACTGGATATTTACACAATCAAATTAATGTTATATACCGTCAGGCCACGCCCATTTATTAATATTTTAACCTTGATATAAAATTGTATCACATTTTCTGTCGTCTGGCATGCATTTTCGACACTATTATTAACGCGAGAAACATGACCATGTTGTTGCTATGTTGTTATGTTATAAACTTGTTTTTAGCTTTTGGTGTAGGTCCTATATGTTGTTCACTTGATTTGATAATATGCAGGCTAGGGGGGGGGGGGGATGTCTTGCTCGAATTTTCATTGCCCCGAGTTTTACTTGCGGTGCGGGTCTCCTAATCTAAAACATGACGGTGTAGACTTAAGCATAGTGCTCGTTTTGTGGCGCCCAGAATTAGGTTTGCATACACTTTACAATAGGCCTATAGTAGAAAAAAGTCCTAAAAAAATACATATGAATGATTTTTTTGGAACATCTAAGCATCTAAGCACCCTATTTATTCAAAAATTCTCAATGGGAAAGGGGGGAGGGCACCACCTCCCCCTAGACCCCTCTCCCAGGACGGCGTTCGAGTTCAGATCACATGGGAAATCGACCAATCGCGATTAATGGTATTCTGTCAAATTTCAGGTGTTGCTATCCCTAAAACTCTGGTACCGTCACAGATGGGTCCTACAATTTTCTGTGTACTTAGAGCATACAAAAAGGTTAACTGGGCCATGCCCCAGACAGCTTGGCTGCACATGAGGCGGACACCTTGTTAGGTAAGACTCGAATTAGTTGATATAGCCTATTTTCCCCAAACCCTGTACCCTATAACCTATTTAAAATTGTCAGTTTGAGTAGAGTAGAGGGCGGGCTATTTCAATTGGAATTTGGCAATGGTGTTACCGTGAATTTACCGTGAATTTACCGTGAACCATCAGGGGTAGAAAGCTAAAGGCTTTTAAAGACCCCTATCTTGAACCAGGTAGACACCGATGTAGGACTTGAAGACATTGACTGATGACTGCCGACACAACTTGTTCAGGTAGGCTGTTCCAAATATCTACAACCCTCTGGCTAAAGAAATTTTTGCGAATGTCAAGTCTGAACCGAGATT
>JAODUJ010260621.1:0-10251 GCA_027564615.1 Psolus chitonoides
TGTAAACGATCGGAGGTTCAACGTGGGTGGGTAGGCTGACCCCGCGCTCGGGATCAGAACTGTAAGTGTAAACAGGGCCTATGAGTGTGAAGGCCGTCATGTGGGTAACCCGCCAGCATAATTTTTTTTCCTAGGACAGATAAAGACATCGACCAATCAAATTCTTGGAATCCAATCCTGTGACGCTTTTTCAAAAACCAAGTTCTCAATCCCTTCCCTAGTTTCGGCCCCGGATTATGAAAGACCATCCTTCATTCCCCAAAGGGGGCTCATCCCTAACCCGTTTTCGTAACCCTAACTCGGATTTTGAAACGAATTTGTAATTCCTGAAAATCCTAAAAACCCTCATCTGTCCTAGGATTAGAAATTAGGCAGCCCGCCAGACGGACTCGATTTACTTATGCACCGGTTGCACACAAATGGGTCTATACTAATATGGCACATGTCCAAACCTGCTGTGAAGGTTATCATGTAGGAGTGGAATAGGATGTGTCCCCCTCCTCTTTGAATATTTTTGAATAAATAATTAAGGGTACTTGGTGCAGTATTTTTCAATTCTGTAAGTAAATTTGCCTCAAGGCTGTTCATTTTGTCAAGCTTTCTGTGGGACCACCGAAACGCGTGTGATACATATTGGGTGGTTTGTGAGCGTGTGGGGAGCATAGCACGCGTGTTGGTATGTCTGCGTTTATAACCACGCAGAATAATGACACATTTGGGGTTAGGCTTTATAAAAAAAACTTAAATAATGGTTTTGATGACCATGCACGTTTGATATAAAGTCAAGCACCCACTCCTCCAAATGTGGGAGGTTACGTTACAAATACATCAGTGGTGAGCTTTTTGCTGTAGCCTATATTTGAGGTTGTTGACCCCAAAACGTGCAAGTCAAACACAGCACCGGGACTATACATTACTTGATCATCATACAGTAATTAACATACCTTTCCACAAACTGTATATAAACTGGTCGATGCGCACTGTTTAATAAGAATTTCTTTTATTGGCTATCTGATTATAACAGATCGATTGTTGATAATCCTTCAACCCTAACCCTTATTCCGTGTGCTTCAGCTGTACCGTATATAAACACATGTGAACTTGGCCATGTCTCGGGTCGCTCAATCTATTATGAAATCATCTGCAACAACGGGCAATAAAGGCCCGCGCATGTGGCCATTATTCTCTGATTAACCCTTCATGTACTATTACGTATGGAGCTTTTTTTATCTAAAAATTGTCTGATTCACAACATTAGTCCACAAATATAGGGCCGATGGGCACTGTTCAACAATAATTTCTTTTGTTGGCTATCCGATTATAATAGATCGATTGATGATAATCCTATAACAATAAACCCTCACCTCCAATCCTAACCCTAATGTCCAATACAGAATTCCTTGTTAACGAGTGCACTTCAGCTGCAAATATATGGGCTGGGGCGGATTCAGGATTTGGATTGGGGGAGGGTGGGGGAGGGTGGGGGTGCACTGCTGTACTTTAATTAACTGATCTTGGGAAGGGGACTGAAGGGGAGGGGAGAAATAATTTGTGCTGATGTAAAGAGGCCTAGATGCAAAATAGTGCTAACTTTTGCAAAGTTTTCATCTAATTATGTTCCAGAATTTGTGTGAAAAAAGTACGTATTAAGAATTTGGGGGAGTGCATATGCACCAACGGCACCCCTCGATCTGCCCCAGATAGGATTAGTCTAAATCCATGTTTAATCAGGTAATTCACCCCTATAACTCTTCTACCATTTTTAGCCCGATTTTGGAGCAAAATATGCATTCATTTTCAATTCAATGGATTGAAAAATGGATTGGAAAGACATAACTGATCACTGTCTTAAAGGATTATCAACAATTGATCTATCATAATCGGATAGCCAATAAATGGAATTCTTGTCAAACTGATCATTTTTGCTGGTCCCGAAGGGAACAAGCCTATAAGAGTCTTTGAGTCTTTGTCCATCCGTCACATCGTTTTAGTTTGGCCTTTTTAGGTCACCTGACGGTCAGTGTTGCCATTCCTTGTTGGTTGTAATGAATGTAATGCAATACGCCCATGGTGGTGGTATGTCTGACTATAAGAATTAATGTAGAGTGACTACACTGTCCACACTGGCAATAACATCAGTCTATTGACTCCATTCAATAGGAAAAGATTCCCTGCTGGTTGCAGATGAATGGCTACATGTGGAGGGTCTTTATAAGATAATCGTACAGTTACTGATGGAAGGAAAAAGAGGACTAATTCGGAACTCAAACTGATGAAACACCAGATCAAGAGTGTGCATGATTGGGGGAGGTGCGGTGTGAGGGACGGGGAAGAGGAGGGGGTACGATGCTAATGTTAATTGTGATATTCTGGTGATTGTGATATTGTCTGAAGTTCGGTGTTAATGTTATTATACTTCAAAAATCATTGCACCACCGTATGTAATAAAAAACAAAATCGCAGTCATGGCTATTCGAGATGGACGATGACGTCACTATCACGTATTATTCTCCATCAACTGCGACTGTACCTCAACTCCAGGACCAAAGGCCATGCTCGGTGTACATTCAGAACTGTGCCCCCAGACTTTACAACCACTCAGATCAACTTTATCTGGGCCCAGCTCATACGAGTTTTGCTCGTTCTTGTTTCTATGGGGGTGTAAGAATTTTGGAACAGGTCGGAGGTCAAATTCGAGATCAACTTGGTCAAGTCTGGTCAATTTTAATGTACACAAACTTTGAAAACATTTTTGAAACTTTTGCTCTACATAGACCCACAAAAAGTTATTATTATTTGAAATCATTGACTTTCCTCTTTGAAATAAGCCACGTTTCGGGTCCTGGCAACCTTGTTTTGTGTTGAATTATCGTCGCAAAGAAAAATCAATGTTGTCCGAATCTTGTAGAAATTACAGACGTGGTACATAAAGGGTTAAATGGGTACGTATGCCAAAAATATGATTTCAAAATATGTTTTTCAGGTTTTACAAAGTCGCTGCTGTTCGAATACTACATATATTAGCTGAAATAAGTAATCTAAAACGAAAACAAAGCCTGTCAAGACTGAATCGAGGATTTTTGGAAGGAGGGCTCGTTTTTGGTCCGAGAGGCCAAGTGGCTCGCAATCGTATGGTGGCTGGAGCCCGCTAAAGGGCCCCGGAAATTTGGACATTTTAAACGCCTTTTTGTGGCATTTGATGCATTCTAGAGACTGTATTATACAACCCAAACCAGTTTCTCCACATTACTTCTTGATACTTCAAGAAGAGTGGGAGGGGGGGGGGGGGTACTCTGCGCACGAAGCGCCCCTGTACCCGCCCTGCTTCTGGAGACAATATTCACTTATGGTGTGGGCTAAATGAGATCCAATTTCGAGCAGGTTATGTATAATACGTTGATGAAATAAGAGCTTAACATTCACTCAAAGATCAAATAAGGCGAGCTAATCTTTAAAACAAGGAGAACTTGCCATGTCGTCTTTGCCATTGCCAGATATATGTACGTCCCCTTTAGAGCAGACTCTGAATTCCGTTTTTAAATGCATTAACTACTATTTTACAATGATGTGGTACACGAAAAAGTACAATGACATCAAAATTGTTGTTATATATAGGGTCCACATGCCTAATTAAGCATAACAATATTGATGGATATTAGGCGAGTTTTGTAGTAGGAATGATCAATATAAACAGGATATATTGACATATTCTTTCTTTGATAATTAATATTCTATGATAATTTTGATCCACGCTGAAGAACC
Organism: Psolus chitonoides; assembly: GCA_027564615.1. Lineage (NCBI taxonomy): Eukaryota > Metazoa > Echinodermata > Holothuroidea > Dendrochirotida > Psolidae > Psolus > Psolus chitonoides. Next base: position 3,763 of record JAODUJ010260621.1, read on the forward strand.
ATACCATACCATACACCCTTGATGATATATGGATGCAAGGTGCAGGTGAAAGCTTGCAAAGTCTGCGTTCAGTCGGACCTGCGTGTGTCTGCCAACGTGCCAAAGTTTGCGCCCAGGTGGACATTTGGCGTGTTCCATCGTATACACTGTATATAGGCCTATTTTAATATATTTCGTATTCTAAAATGTAAATACTGTCGAATAAATTATGGAATTTTGGTAAGTTTATGGTAAGCTCACAATCACACATCTTGCACACATGAGTAGGAAGTTAAGACGCAAGGATATTGATTCAGAGCATCGAATGTGCGTCTAATCTTACCCAAAAAACGCGTCAGGACGCAAGGACGCGCACTAACGGGAACCCTGTCTGGGCCATGACGGTATTATAATTAACTGGAGAGGCAATAGCACACGAAATAATGGTGCCAATTTAACTGTTACCCCCAAAGCACGCCCTCTCATTCAGTAACACGAAATGATAGACGCTCCTAATTCTGACTGTGACGCTCCTCGCTGCAGAGAACACCGCTACGGTTAATGTCACTCTAGCTAGGGATCACCGTGACAACAAGACATGTATGGACATGGCGTTGTTTTTTAGTTCTATGCTTCGTACATGTACACAGTATTTACCTAACGGAGGGCACTGTTTTGGGGTAACGCGTCTTCCGGTTTCTGTCTCCGAGATAGCTTCAACTGTGTATACAGCGCTTAGTTCTGCATTGCCGGACCTTGGTCGGGGCGGACTACAAAAATCGGTCAAATTAGGACTACGATAGAGGTTCTTCACCGACGTCATATTGACGGACCAGCGGCGAGCGTCCCCGAGCGTGTCCCCGTGCGTGTCCCCGTTCGTGTAAGCGCATTTTGATTTCGCTATTGTGACGTATACATTTTGTGCGTATCTCGGAACAGTGAATACAAAATAGCCCTGGTTACTGCAACACGCTCGGGGACGCTTGACGCTCTATAGGCGATTAAACAGGCAAAACAGCGTCAGAGCCCGTATACCGTAGAAGTTGAAAGGATAGTTCAAAAGGAGACTAAGATGTATGTTGTAGTACCCGATACGCATATTCGATACAGTAACTGCTGATGCACGTTTTAAAAGTATCATCAGTAATTTAATGGAGTCTGTTAACAATTTTTTAACCCTAATCTTGATCATGACCAATAAGTATTGTATCCTGGTTTAACATGTGCTATGTGTTATTCACTTTCTCCAGTAGTTACTGTGTCGTCTATGCGAATCGGCTGATTGTAGAAATATTGTTGAAATATTGTTGAAATTATTACTGTTTGATTTATTAGGCAATGGCATGCACGCTGGTTCGATTGTTTGTTCTCTCATACTTTCGAATATACTAAAATGTTCCGGATTGTCTCAATAACCAACCATCGGTGACGTTGATGGATTAATCCGGTTTATACAAACATCTTTCCGGCGATGTGAATCACAAAAGCAGTTTGTACAACCTGTTTGCTTAGACACTGGCTGTTAAGCCAGGCTTGTGCGCACATCTACACTAATTGAATTGATAGTAATTATGTGTATAGGCTACTTGGCTAACTTCCGTTAAAGTGCAATGACATATAGAGCTGTTTTATTGACGTTTTTATATAATTAATTAAATAATAAATAATGAAGATCGACTAAACAGTAAACAATGATCGATACAGTGACAGTAAACGGTACTTATTTAGCGGTAAACCTCAAAGAGAGCTTAGTTCGTGAGGCAGGTCAGCTAAAACTGCTTCTGACATAACACATTAACTGAAGTGTTATGGAAATATTGATTTGTTTGATACTTTGTTTGACACTTTGTATCTATGTTATATATATAGCAGTACATTGCGTTTGTATGTAGCCAAACAGTTACAATTACAGTCAACGTGACATACTTCTATGGGGCGCCAAATGGGCACACCAATCATCGATCACAAGAATCGTCGATCGCACCACTGGTCGATCACATGCCCAATCGTCGATCGCACTAATCGTCAATCGCATTACCCGTCGATCATACCAATCGTCGATCGCACAAATCGTCGATCACACGTATCGTCAATCCCACCAATCGTCGATCATACCAATCGTCGATCACACAAATCGTCGATCACACCAATCGTCAATCCCACCAATCGGCGCTCACACCATTCGGCGATGAAACCAATGGGCAATCACACCATAGGGGGATCGCATCAAGGGGCGATCACACCAATGGGCGATCACACCGATGAACAATCGGACCATTCATCTTAGGCTATTTAGCAGCATAAACCTCAACGTTATCGTGGCGTTCGGGAACACGAGCCATCTGAAGCGCCCTCGTTATAGAAACTTCTCAAATGGCGCTTCCCGGTTAATAGGGAAAAATATTTTAAAATATTGTATAAAATCACAGATGCTTTTTTCGTGATAAATTTCACTTGCATCGTCTTGAGAATTTATACTGAACACAATCGCGAGACTGTTTGTCTGGGATTGCCTTTCCTTTGAAGAGAATTCATCTGAATAAAAACAGCATTTTCGCTAATGTAACCACAAATTCTAACCACATTTGATTGAGTTCTCATTTACCCATATTTGGATGGTAAAATGACGTTGCTAAATCGTGAATGTCGATTCCTATTTATGCCTTTCCAGAGTATAGAGATGCGGTGAAAAATATTTCATAGATGTCTCTTCCTAGTATCAATTTACATTTGCTCTTATATCATGGTATATAGCAGTATTTCTCTATTACCCCTTTACCTACCTGTCGTATTTCAGAAGTGGGGGTTTTATTTTAAAATAATCACCAGATAATCTGGAAGCAATTGAAAAAAAATTGCTATGAAAAATCACTAAAAAAATTCAAGAAGGGACATTTTAGGCCAATTTATGATTTTTTTCTTCTTTAGAGAATAGGCCCAAATTTCACATTTGTTTAACTTTCTTCTCAAACCTCGATAAATTGATGGAGAACACATCCCCTAACCATAATCGGTGTCTTAGGACCTAAATATAACTTTTTTTGTTTCTATGTTGTTCACTGTTGAACGAGAAAAACAAATTACATTACACTTATACATTGCCCAGTTCCGCGAAAACAAATTCAGCATACCAGACTAATGTAACACGGTGTGTGCTTCAACGTGAGATGACACCTTTCCCACCACTCCTTACTATAGAATGAAGTGATCCTTGAGAATGTTCAAACTTCAAACAGAGGCAAAAATGAAAATAAGCGGAGGAATTCAATACATTGGCTATTCATTGAACAAAATATGTGACGAGTATGTTTCCGCATTCAAAATGTAATTTCCATGTCAAGAATGAACATAGCATAGCACACCGATAACATGCCTTTCATACAAAAAAGGTGATTGAATATTATGAGTTGAAAAATTCAAGTTTGAGATGAATGTAAATTTGAGTATGCTAAATCATCTCATAATTATCATAATTCATATATTTGGTATCATGAATGACTGTCAAATTCATTTTCGGGGAGAGGGGATTTTATGTTTTCATAAAAGAGAAGCATTTCAAATTCCCTAAATAGTTGTCACACAATAAAATATTGAAATATTACAAGACAATAATAGATTTGAACAAATCCTGGACTCGGATAGACTCGGCTTTCAAGTCCGAGTCCAGGGTGCCCGAGTCCAAGTCCGAGTCAGGGGTGCCCGAGTCCAAGTCCAAGTCCATTAACAACATCTTTAATCACACATCACTCGTACGCGTCTATGAAATTTCCAAGTTATTGTAGTGGAAAAAATCCACGATGTCCTTAATTAAAGTCCCACAAATGTGGGCAAATCTTATTCGATAGGGAAGGGGTTATATGTCTTAGAAACCGATTTTTCGTCTCGCGCGTATGAAGATTAACAAAAGTTCCTTCGCCCGTGCAGATATTTCCGCTCTGTCGTAACCATATACAGCAATCGTGTCTGTGAAATTTGAAATTGGACTAATAGAACAAAAGTCTACGATGTCCCGAAAGGATTTATGATATGTGTAAATATTTGATAATATACGGTAGCTCGTATATTTTTAGAGCAACTTCAACCTCCCTATATGTGGATTATGGGAACTAGGATTTGAGTTGTATGCCCAATTCAATTTCGTGCGTCTTTTAGTATATTCCCCATTTATTCTTGGGGTAAATCCACCATTATTGTAAATAATTGTTACATTCCTTTTGATCAATAACTGTCAGCTGAAATTGCAATTGAAACGCCCTTATTTGAAGTAACCCAGCGAACCCAGGGATTCCAAAACATACGGTAACATGATGGAATAGAAACTTCTCGAATGGCGCTGCCCGGTTAATAGAGAAAAAAAATGAAATAAAATTGAAAATTGCAAGATAGATGTCTATTTCTTTCATCGTTTTAGAGTTGGTAAAACTACATGAGCTCTGAACAATGCACGGAACCTTTCTTCATCATAACAGTTTACAGGTATTATGACGTTTCGAACCTGTCGGAGTAATTTGATCAAATTATAACTGACAGCTATACATGTATAAACAGTTTATCTTAATACACTGAGGCAGATTTAGGCCTTGCGCTAATTGCTTTTCAATCATTTGGGAGGAATTCGATCCCAGAAAGTGTTTAGAGCTGTATCAGGACATACAACTTGCTGCCAGACGTTACTTTGTGCCTGTTGTACACGATTTCATGAAACGACGCAGTTAGGTCATAGGTTTATAAATTATAAGCTATATTTCTTGTACTATTTTCTTGCATACGTGGTATGCGTGGTGGCACGTTTTTACACGTGTATACGTAGGCTATTAGCTATTCTGCGTAGCCTAGCGGTTACAGCATCCGTCTAGCAGCCGGGAGGTCTGGGGTCGAACCCAGGTCGAGTCCATAATTCTCCGGTTGATTGTGCATGCGCTGAGGCCGACATGTTTTTAGTTCGACGCGCGTGTAACGTCAAGGGATGAATCCGCACTGGCAATCCTCACGCACAACGTGAATGAATGACGTCACGCACTACAACTCCAATTGCGTGGATAATATTCCCCTTTTAGCCATAGACTCAAAAGAAAAGGCTTGCTCGGTGCAAAGCGTGAACAGATCAGAGCAGGGGAAAGTACTGGAATATTCCAGCTTTGTATGTGTCAGTATGTGTGGTGCCCTCGGGGCGTAAAAAAAAGCAAGTGTGCCAGTGTAAAGGGCAATTGTGTCAGTGTAAATTATGGGAATGGTACAGTAAAAAGAGTACCGTACTATTCTAGATGCCAACCAATAATGTTTTTGAAGAAATCCTTCAAAGGCTGGGGTTAATGTTTTAGAAAAGTCACATATAGCTTGCACAAAGTGCGCTGCTATTTTTTAGCATGCATTGTTTGTTTGTTTGCTTTTTTTTCTTCAAAGAAGATATGTGTAAAAATAGCAGGCCTAATATTGCAAAATTATTAAGTTCCCACTCAAACAGGATCACTTCAGATAGATTTGAGCCCATCGCATTGTTCTGGTATACGTCGTAATATCGCTTTTACGATTTAAAAATGATACTATATTGCAATACTATTTATTAAGCCCCACTCAAATAGTAAGAGATTCATTAGTAAAACTAATCATTTTGATGTGCTCGGTGATTTCAGTTGGCCTTGAAAACTCCATCCTAATTGAGAAATACCGTCGAAATTGAAGTAATTTGTCAGATGAGGCCAGTTGCTCCATTAACCAATCCCATTTACTCTCATTCAATTACAACCTAATTTCATGAGTGCTTTTTTTGCAATAATTGCCGTTTTCACTTAGGCTATTCATGATGATTGCCTTTTAAAACTATTCGATCAAGCACAATTAAACACACAGAAATTTAAGCAGGCTGAACATAATATACACGCTGGTAACTAATTAGCGATGGATTGTTTCACGTTTCAAGTTTTCATATTTTATTAGTTTTCATATGTAGTAATGCAATCTTACAATACGTAACTGAGTAACGTACATGTATTACTTGCGGAATCTTATACACAGTATAATACTGGAAATAGATAGATGGACCTGAAGAAAACGAGGGTGAATGCACGTCTAGAACGAGATCCATGCAGTGGCGTAGCCACAGGGGGGGGGGGGGGTACAGGCGCCAGGTCCCACACATTTCCGGTGCCACCCCAGTTCCCCCATCAGGAAAGCTAGTTGTCTATTTTTCACAATTTCGCATGTCAATGTACATAGAGCGAGGTAAAATATGTTGCTGGTGCCACCCCCCCCATGAGATGCTGGTCACCCCCCCCCTGTGCTCCCCTACTATAGTAACATCCTAGCTACGCCTCTGGATCCAGGTGGTGCAGATCCTTATGTGTGCACATGTCAGCAGTGACGTAACAGCTGTTATGGTTCGACGCCCCTGACACATGCTCGAACAATCCGGTGAGCAGTGCAGTGACGAGCTTTCCGTGATTCAGTAAAGCCGTGATCCTTAACAGTTGGAATTTGTCAGGTATATAAAGATAAAGGGTTATTAACCAC
>JAODUJ010260732.1:0-15670 GCA_027564615.1 Psolus chitonoides
CGAAACACTATATCTAACTCTATTTACTTATAAACTGTGGTTACTTATAACATCTGCGTTATCAGGTCATAATACAAAACCTGACCAAAATATGCGCTGTCTACTTCTCATTGTCATTGTCACAGGTATCTTTTTCGTTGTTAGCATCCGGCAGCGATGGCCCCAGTCTATCGACGGAGTCGCTTACTGGATTGCTGATGTTGGCAGCACCTTCAAGGGCGCTGGTGATGTAGGAGTCGGGCGTTTCATGAAGAGGAGAGCTTGATGTCGGAGAGGTGGCCGTGGCTGCGGCGGCCATGCGAAGCATCCCCTGTGCCGGCCTAGTGATGGTCTGCAGTGTCGTCAGCGAGGCCGGTCGTTGCATTTGGCCATACCCCCACTCGGTAGACGGGGCAGCCCAACTTGAGGAAGTACCCTCCTGCATATTACTAGGCCAAATCGGCGCTGGCGGCTGCCAAATGTTGTAGGTTGCTGGGTACTGCTGCTGTGATGGACCCTGATATTGAGAACCAAGGTACTGCTTATTGAAAGGTTGGTACTGTTTAGGGTCAGGCGGTTGAGCTGATGAATGGGCTTGGAGCTCGTCGTTTTTGTTTAGGTAGCTGTAGAGGAGCTGGGAATGTTCCTGTTGAAACTTTCGCCACAGCGAGGGATTAAGGTCCACCATTACCTCCTTGGCCCAGTCAGCATACGTCGTCCTCTCGGTGGCTTTGATAGGCTTCAGCATATCTAACATTTTCTCCTGGATTGCCATCGACTGCTGTCCCCTTGCAGCAATCTCCGACAGCACTTGTTCGTCATCTGCCACTGGTTTTTTCGAGGATGAGTACTTTTTGGGACGGTCATCCAGACGTGTCCTGGGTGTGTCAGTAGAAGAGGCAGAAGCAGCTTCAAGCACCTCTAGTGGATCGTCATACGTATCCTCCTCGTCGTTGCCGTCATCACCACCGCCGTGATCATCTTCAGTAGCTAGCTTCTCTTTGATCTGCAATGACAAAAACAAATGAACGATTATCAAATCAGATGTGGGAGGGCCAAGTTCCCCGACAGGAAGGAGGGTGATGAGTACAGACCAGGTGCATATCTCTACAGGAGTTGTTGGAAGATGGAAGTGGGGGAGGGAGGGTGACAGGTAGAGTGGGTGAGGAGGGGACGGCCGCTAAAAAGGTGCAGTCCTACAACTCACCCCTACCCGTAAATTGTCAACATATTATCAACAATTTTTGTCAGTCATACTGAAAAAAAAAACATTTTTCTGTTTTTATTATTGTTCATATGTTTGGCCTATCTCCCGGAAGTTTATCGCTTTGCTCCCCGACAAGGGGCCACTGTTTCCCGACGGGGAGCCCGTGCCCCGCTGGCACCGCCCTGTATCAAAGCAATGCAATTTTATACACTATAAGTACAGAAATGCATATCATATTGCCACAGTTCACGTGTATTCATTATGTGTCACTTTTCGCGATCAATATCAGCGTCTGATAATAGAAGATATGCAGTACATCCCAAATTAATGCGATTCGTCTAGTTTTCTCACGAAAGGAGTGGATTATCCCCCTCTTCATTTCATTAGGCGTTAGGGGATAAATCCCCCTCACCCTTCTCTGGCGAAAACCTTTCCAGTCATTAGGCCTACTTGTTGAACAGAAACCTCTCAGTAGTCCTTTTTGAGTCCCTATATGTATATATAGCTTCTGATAAAAACAAACCGAAGGCAAGAAAGTGCATAGGCTAGCATTGCAGACTCGAAAATGATATTAAATTGTGACTTACGCTAACAGCAGTCCTCCGTCTGACCTCATGGACGTGCACCTTCAGGAAGGAGAACTTTACCAGGATCCATTGATCCCGCTCAGTCAGTTCGGCTGCTCCGTCCCCTGACTTCTTCTTAAGGAGGCGGCTGTACCTGGTACGTAAGGACCTGTACCATACTTTTAACATCTCGGTATCTTTGTCTAGTTCCGCTGCCTTATCTTCCCACAACTTTGATTTCTTCTGAGAGTCCCTATATGAATTGAGTTTTTTGTTATAAAAGCACTCATTTTCTTCTAGCCACAGTGCCATATTTTCTTCCTCCTCCACAGTTAGGTCAGTCATCTTCTTGGGTTTCTTATTAGGTTTGCAAACCGGGGGGCTGGTATCCCGAGGGAACGAAGCCAAGATGCTGACGATACCACCGTCAGAGGCACTGTGCTCGTCGTAGGCCCCATTGTCACCCTCCTCACTATCGGGACGTTCTGTTTGTGTTTCTTGTTCTTCTTGTTCTTCTTCTTGCGCTTCTTGCTGATGCGGTGTTGGTGGGGGCAGTTCTGGCTGCGGTGCCGATTGCCTTCCTGCCTGCTTGCGTTTTCCTCCTTTTTTTCTACCTCCTTGTACCATGTTTGCTAGCTGTTATGGGATAAATGAAAAATGTAAAAAATATAATGTGGCCCCTTCGATGGGTGGGGGTCGACTGCCAAGCAACATTCATGAGGACTGTAGCTTCCCTACTCTCCTGGCAAAGATCATAATGAACGATTAATTTTAAAATGATTCCGCTACAGGTCACTCAGATCGGCAGAGGTGACTGTCCCCCTCCCCCCCTCCCCCAATAAATTACACCGTAAACAAACATGAATGATGATAATGATCTTCATTTTATATTATTTTTTCAATGAACGCCCCAATTCCCAAATAACAACGTAATATATTTCGCCGCCTTGCTTTAGCTATTCTTCGAATCAACAGCTGTTAACTCCTCGATCATGTAGGCTACCGGTATGCTGCCATGCCGTTTGTATTTGTATTTCGGGGTAGCACACAGTGCCAAGATATATGCATGTATACATGTGTTGGTGACTGGTACGTCGTGAGCGCATGATGCAGTTATACTGTAGGCCTGCTATGTGAAACTGTCATTACCCTGCGTGCCATGATTCTGGGAACCTAGGCTAGTGTACCTTCATACCGATAGTAAATGTTTATATATTCAACCTAACAATAATTTGTCACATTTTTATTACCAACACTGTCCTTTGATTTGAAAAATATATTTCTACTAAATTCTACTTTCTGAATTAGACATAACAAAGCAACGATTACCAAACAAATCTTACGACAGCTTCAAAATGTTCAAGCTTGCACTTGCATGAAGGCCTGTATGGGAAGTGTTGCAGCCGAACACACACACACTGTAGTGTAGGGCCTCCACTGGCAATTGTTAAGAAACATGTGAACAGAAGAAAGTGTTTTGATTAACAATGTTATTTATTTTATGGATAGACAATCATCAGGTATCCTACTTAATTGCCTAGGGAAGTTCGTGTTTGGAAATTCACACTGATGACAAATGACGAACTAACAGAGAACTTGTAATGAAAGTAAAATTCGGAGGAGTAGGCCTACCTTTATAATTGACCAGTTTCACCACGTGTACACACCAAACGTTTTTAGAATGCACTGTTGACACAGCCTCGTCTCGGTCATCTAGGGAGAGGTGTACAGTATCCCACACAGATTGCGCCAGGATGCAGGCATCGCAGTAGGAGCGCCGTGGGGTCGCCTTGAGCGCCGTGAGGACGTCGTAGGAGCGCAGCGGGAGCGCAGCGGGAGCGTAGTAAGGACGCCGTGATTGGAAATTTTCGGACAATTTTCGGCGACCTCACTGCGCTCTGTCAAAAGTAAGAGCGCAGTGAGAGCGCCGTGTAGTGTGACAGGGCTTTAACACAAATTCCTAACACAAATTCCTCTTTGTCTTTCAGAAACATGGCATTAAAGGTGCTTCTCCATTGGATAAGCTGGATGGTTTTGACCTTGTGGAAGGTGTGTGCCTCGATTACATGCATCAGGTGTTTCTCGGGGTTACAAAGAGGATATTGGGACTTTGGTTCAATTCAACGCACCATAGAAAGCCATGGTACTGTGGGCGAAAACAGGAGCTTGTTAGTGAGAGGTTATGCAAGATCACACCACCAAAGGAGTTAACGAGACTTCCTAGACCACTGAGCTCTGTTAAATTCTGGAAAGGTTAGTTGTTTGCAGTATTTCTTTTTTATCTGGCTGTGCCAGAATGTTTTTTGATTCCGTGCCATCGGCGTACAAAATATATGTCGTCACGACTGCGTGTGTATGTGTGTCTGTCTGTCTGTGTGTGTGATGCCATGCTTGTAACCACCTAATCTCAGCATTGACATGGTGGATTGATGTCATACTTGGTATACAGGTTACCCATGATGAGTGGATGATCCCTATTGATTGGCCTATCAATCCCATTAATATTCATGAGTGGGCAGGGCTAAGAGTGAATTTCTTAAAAAGTCAGTATCTCAGCAACGGTACGTCCGATTTGGATCAAACTTGTTTTGGTGGCACCAGTGGGTGGGTACATGCCCGGGTATGACGATATAACATCTCATTAATATTCATGAGGGGGCGGGGCCACATGTAATTTCGCTGAAAATTGCTTGTAACCACATAATCTCAGACTTGACATGATGGATTGATGTCATAATTGGTATACAGGTTACCCACGGTGAGTGGATGATCCCTATTGATTGGCGAGTCAATCTCATTAACATTCATGAGTGGGCAGGGCTAAGAGTGAATGTTTAAAATGTCAATATCCCAGCAACCGCGTGTCCGATTTTGCTCAAACTTGTTTGGGTGACATCGGTAGGTGGTAGGGTATACATGCCTGAGTATGACGATATAACATCTCATTAATATTCATGAGGGGGCAGGGCCACATGTTATTTCGCTGAATATTGCTTGTAACCACTAACCACGCAATCTCAGAAGTGACATGCTGGATTGATGTCAAACTTGGTATACATGTTACCCATGATGAGTAGATGAACCTTATTGATTTGCATGTTGATATCTTCAATATTCGTTGAGTGGGTGGGGTTTAGAGTGAATTTCCTAAAATGTCAATATCTCGGCAACTATCTGCGATTTTGCTCACACTTGTTTTGGTGGCATCGGTAGGTGGTAGGGTATATACACCTCTGTTATGATAATATTACATCTCATTAATATTCTTGAGGGGGCTGGACGAACGTAATTTCGCTGGCTGAATATTGCTTGTAACCACCTAATCTCAGAAGTGACATGGCGGATTAATGTCATACATGGTATACAGGTTACCCATGGTGAGTAGATGATCCCTATTGATGATCCCTATTGTGTGTCGATCTCATTAATATTCATGAGTGGGCGGGGCTTAGAGTGAAATTCTTAAAATGTCAATATCTCACCAACGGTAAGTCTGATTTGGCTCAAACATGTTTTGGTGGCATCGGTGGGTGGTAGGGAACATCCCTGGGTATGACAATATAACATCTCATTAATATCCATGAGGGCGGCGGGGCACATAATTTCATTATATATTACTTGTATCCACCTAATCTCTGCTGAAGTGACATGGTTGATTGATGTCATACATGGTGTATAGATCACCCATGGTGAGTATATGATCTCTATCAATATTTGTGTCAATGTCATTAATATTCATGAGTGGGCTGGCCTTAGGGCGAATTGCTCAAAATGCTGTCCCAGCAACTGATTTTGCTTGAACTTGTTTTGGATTACAATAGCAAAATCCATTCATTAAAATAACTCAATTGCAGGGTTCTAGCTACGCTGGCCGGCGGTAGCCGGCACTAGCCCTGACCCGCCGGCACTGGGGCCAATTAAAGCCCAACTGGCCGGCACAAAACATTTTTTTTAGACATTGGCAGGAACACTGCTTAAATTTCATGTCTGTAGGCTTTTTAAGCGCCAATGAAAGACTTTTCTTCTTAAAATGAAAATATTTGGTTCTGGAGAGCTCGCGATGGCCAAAAAAATCCGGAGTTGTCACTCACTTGCATGGTAAAATTAGCAGGCACTAACTTCCCTCTAGCTATAACCCTGCTCAGTTGAAATAAATCTGGCACGGAATCACAACGCATCGTTGCGTTCTGGTTAAGAACTGACTGCATGGTCACGTGGTTAGATCATTTGACTTGCAGCTGGAAGTTCCAGAGTACGACTACAGACTGTGTCATACCAAAGGCTTCAAAAATGTACCCTTGCTTGGTGCTCAGCATGTTAACAACGGAGTAGGGAAAACAAGCCAGTGAATCACAACTGGGAAAAAATGATTCTGACATCACTAATTAAACCAAAATTGAAAGCTGAGCCCTATGACCCCATCCAATTCGATCCAATGCTGGAGTTTGTTGGTGATATACATGTGGTCATTGCATTCGTTTGTATGGGATCATAGCATCTCTTGCTTATAGGTGCAAGCCAGCAGGACTCGCATGTTTTACAAAATGCAGCATCATCTGCTAGCCATTGATCCTGTACAGTCCCTACAGGTAACTTTGAAAACATCAACTCCCAACTTGATGTGCCAAAAATATAATGCAGACTGTTAGCTGTACTTTGCCGAACGATACAATCATGGCTCAAATTAAGTGGAGGCCACCAGCCTCCATATCAATGCCCTTTTTCACTCACTGGCCTTGTTGCCCATGTCTTGATGCCAATCTAGCCTGCCCTTAAAATGAAATTTGAGGCCTGAATACCAACCATACAATGTCATTTACCCCTTGTACTCGAAGTAAAGAGAATTGTCTACTACTAGTTCCTGTTGTTCAGGATATGACTGAAACAACTTTACTTGATCAATTCTACTTTTGCCAAAATTTCATTCACAATTCTATTATCACAGAGGTCTGGCAAAAAAACCCCTATTGGATCCAACTGGTTGACAGACCAAGTGAGTGCCAGCCTAACATCTCTGGTTTCATGCAGAACTAACCAAGTCACATCCATTTTGGTTTTGGGTGGGTTGTCCACTGATCTGTGCATATGTTATCCACTTGGAACTACTACTTCATTCATGTTATTCTTTATTTACTACATCCTCCAGCTTCAGAGTATAAACACTTCCTTCTCTACTACTTGGTGCCATGTATGAAGGGGATCCTCCCAACATTGTATCTGGAACATGCTACGCTCTTGGCTACTGCTACTTATCTACTGAGCAAACAGATGGTTACTTCAGAAAATATCACAGTGGCGGATAAATGCCTTAGGGATTTTGTTCTTATTGTGGAAACGTTATATGGTAAATATCATCAATTCTGATCCATTCCGGTAACCTAACCTTTCTTTGAGACAGTTCTTCCCACTTGTGAACTCTTGCCAAAAAAACTGTGCCTTGGGTTGCCTTCTCGAGGTTTTTGCATCAGTCTGTTAATGTTACTTTTGATTCAAATAAAAAATAGTTGTTGAAAGAAGAGCTCTCCATTGCAACCCCAGAAGAAGAGTTGTTGACACAGTATTGACTTACATACGACTCATTTTTTCCAGGGCCCAGAGAGATGACACTCAACGTACATATGCTACTGCATGCTGCATGGATGGTCCGTATGAATGGACCATTACAAGTCATCTCAAACTTTGACTTTGAGGATATGATCGGATTCATAAAGTCAGCTCCATCAGGGACACAGTCTATACATAGCCAGGTGAAATTTCAAATTTAAGCTTGCTTGTGTAATGCTGATATTGTTGCTGTCATTTTTTGTGGGGTTCCCAATGTATAAATTGAGGGTCCCAATCTAGAACTGGAGGGTCCTATCCATTGGCCTTGGGATTGATGATGGACAGCTTGTTGCCACCCCTCTGAGCTCACTGGCTCTACCACCCAAATCATACAGCAGGTAATAACATTACTCTTCACTGATGATGGACAGGTTGCTACCACCTCTGGCTCTACCACCCAGATCATACAACAGGCAATAACATTACTCTTCAGTGACGGACAGGTTGCTCCCACCTCTCTGGCTCCACCACCCAGACCATAACATTACTCTTCAGTGATGGTGGACAGGTTGCTACCACCTTGCCCCTATCTGTCTGAAAACCAAGAGGAAAAGCAATACTGTAAATTCTATAATAACAGTTGAACACATGTGCCATGGCGGCATACAGCGTGCGATTTACCCGGTGTAGCGGAGCAAAATGCTCCACAACTGAGTGAAATTGCTACACACTTTCAGAAATGAATAGCAGTTTTTTTGTACACAAAACCATAGGGTAGAATAAAATGTTGGCCAAAATGACATCTAAAACCTGAAAATTGCTACACAAAATTGTGGGTGTAAATCGCACGCTGCGCCGGCATACATTATGTTAATGTGAAATGGAACAGTCCAAAGCAACGATCAGCTTCGATCTTCTTGGCCATAGCCCAACCACATCTTGTCGTAGGCACAGGCCTACCTGCAATTCCATCAAAACAAACTTGGCTAACTAAGAATAGCAAGGCATTAGGCCATACACAGCACAACTTGCTAGTCACTGAGTAGTAGCTATAGGCTGCCGTCCCATTATTAATAAATACATTGCCTGCTTGGGGAAAACCCCTGCTTGCGTAACATCAAATTCCAACCGTAGCAGAGCTGTTTTTTATTTGGATGTCTCGCGTTAACAGTGTGGCAGTCCAAATTAGGAGTGACACACGGACCTAACATTAGGCATTGCCCTAACTAGCCTTGTGTTGAAAACTACGCCGAAAATAATTCCATCAACTCTTGTCTTCAGCACACACACTTCATTGGGATGGCATATTGAGTTAAGTGTATGTGACAGGAATCTTGTACAGTTCTCGCGGACTTTGGGCGACGAATCTGATTGGCCCGCACATGTTCTAACATTTCGGGTTTGTATATATGCAGGTGGTCTTGCGGAATGGTGTGTGATTTGCATGTCATTGATGATGGGAATAGAATTGGCGAGTATTGCGGTGGCTGGGCATGTGTATTTTACGTAGAAATGAATGTTTTAAAGCCATAGACATTTCAGAAGACGGTTTGAGAGGCCCGAAGGGTAAAATAAATATTATTGTGCATCCTCTAATACCCACTGGCTTTGCTTACTGTGCGTCCCAAGCAATTTTTGTGCGTATTTGACCTGAGGTCGTGTGTTATCGTGAGCCCTGTTAGTGTACCACCTTGTAAACCAGTAGTCGAATGATACATGGAATCATGCAGATCAAAAAAATTATCAAAATCAGTAAAGGTTCCTTCCATTGCCAGTTATGTCATACCAGTTGTTGTTTTGAGAATGAGTTTTGAATAATGATGCATTAATGATACAATGCATTAATTTTACATGTTTTTTCTTCTAACCATGTTCCTCCTTCAAGCTTGTAAAGAAAGTTCTCCTGCGACAAATGTTACCAGTTGTTTGGGCACAAACACATCACAGTCAAAAGAGTAATATCTTGTACAGACATCTCAGCCAAGAGAGAGAGATGTGAGTACCTGAATTTAGTACTATGTGGGTTTTGGAGTTGTTGCAATTAAACAAAAATTTCTATCAGATAAGTCAGAGTTATATGACATGGTTGAGGTTGATGACTGCATTTAACATTTGATTCCACCTCTCCCACATTTCACCTGACATGCAAGTCTTATTGCTGTATACACTTAGCATTATTTGTATGTCAATATTATTTTAACTGGTATGTTAACAAACATAAACCCTGTACTAGCTGTACCTACCTTTAGCAAGCCTATTTCCATTAATAACGCTGCAATCTGTTTCCACTTTACAGTAAGGATACGGCCTACGGTGATATGCAGATTCTTGGCTCCCAGAAGAAAATGAGAGGGAGGGATATAAAACGGCTGAAACGAAATACTACATCACCTCTCCCATTCTCTAATCCAAAGAAAGTTAAGATGTTCCTGAGGCTGCAAAGGGGTCATGTTGTGTACACTTCAAAACTGTACTCACGCCAAGGAAGGCGACGTGACAATGTTGTAACATTTGAAAAGGATGGACAGCCTCACTATGGAGTGATAGAGCATTTCGTTTCCACAGAGCTTGAATTATTTGCTGCAGTCATCACACTGGTACAGAATGACTCACTACCTATCGATGGAGACATTTTGCAGAAGCGATGCCAGCTGAAATCCTTCAACAAGCATCTGGGACCAATGTTGGTTATTTCGGCAAAACAGTTGAAATCAAAGTGTATAGTGTTTGACTTTGAAGACCAGGACAACTTTCTACTCATTGAATTGCTCTCAAATTCATGTTTTGATTGATTTTTGGTAAATTGTAAGTATGCAAATGAACACATTAGAACAGTGGTTCCCAACCTTGCTCAGCTCAGCACTTACTTCACCACGTATCTTGCACCAAAGGGTGTTGAGCAAACATACTTGTGTGTATAAAATGGTGTTAAAAGTATACTGCCCATTGGCATCCATGGCCCTCAAGTTGCTAATGCCCCCTGGATGGTATTATAACCCTGAATAGGGATGCACCATTCTCTTCATAGATTTGGTGTTCACATATATATGTGTTCGGATTCTGCCAATCTGCCATATGATTTAGAGGATAAATACAAGGGTCTCCGGTCCTAAATGTGATTTAAGACCTCAGGTGATCATCACAGTGCACTGCGATGATGTCATCAGAGGTATTAAATCACATTTAAGACTGGGGGACAACCCTCGTATTTATCCCCATTCATAATAAATACATGCACCTTTTTGGGCAAAAACAGTATTTTTGGCATATATTTTAGGCACCAGGGTTTTGCGCAATCGCAGAAATCGTGAATTTTAGGTCTCCGTTGCGCATTTTGTGTTCCATCGCATATTTTGGGATTTTGCCCCAAAAGCAATATTTTTAAATGTAAATTCACCAATAAATAGACTGTGTAAGACAACAGTCGGTCGAATCATTCTCAGCAGTGAACAATTTAGCGATTTTGAACTTTTGTAGGAGTTTGTGAGCGATTCATAGTGTGGTTTAGGCTGTTCAGTGAAGTAGTCATGACATTGATACATTGTAAAATGCCAATCTATTATCGTTTGTATATTTAACAAACAAGGCAGCTTTCAGGAGGTAAAATATTAAAAATAACTCTAACATAGACAAGTTATGTGTGAAATACCTAATTTTTCCGTGTTCCTGGGTTGAATAGACATACGATAAACAACTGATTGTGCATATTGACTTTTTCGAACATTTTCGCACATTTCAGAAAAAGCTGAAAAACGGGTAGCGCATTTTGCCATTTGAAATTGTGCAAAACCCTGGTGCCTAACATAAATTTTAGATCGAAACTACTGCTAGTTGATTCTATGAAATATCTAACAACTTTCTCTAGTGACTAGTTTTTCTACTTTCAAGAAAATAACCCAAAATTTGTAAAATGTGTACTATTTTGAAAATAAATGTTTCAGGAATTTTCAAAAAATACTGATAGCAATCAACAACAGCGATTTCCACAAATGTCCCCACTATTTTCATCTATATAGATCCAGTTTTAATACCATTCTTGTTAAAAAATATATCTTCATCGCCAGTATGCAACAGATCGTCGAGCAGCCTATTTATACCATTTATTTGAATTATGAAAGGTAATTAGGCTTGGTTTTAGAGGGTGTAAAGACCAGGTTAACAGTATTCGGTAACTTTGCTAATTTCTATCCCAACACAGTAACACTGTACGCTTGCTGTATGTAAAGATATACAGTCGCGTCTGTGTTCGAAATGGAGCTATAGCCTAGGCCAACACACATTTGTGCAATGCCTGGAGTTGTTTTTGAGAATGGTTATCATAATTATGTGGATATATGTGCCTTCATTTTCAACACAGTATTGGTCAGCCTAGGCTATGCTGTTCTCTAACTGTAATATTAATACTTTGTAGCCTAGGGCCTAGTTGTACAATGGAATATGGTCATAACAACTAAATTTGAATTCATGTAGTGATGTCAATTGTTGTGGTGTAATTGTGCAGCATGGTTGCTAATGCTATGACTACTGTGTATTCCCCAAAACTTACTGGTTTGGGTATTCACTAGCTACCATACTCACCATTCAGGATACTTAAAATAGCACATTCCACTGCTAGTGGCGCGCTCAACCAGAACATTTGACCCAATTTCACCCAATACCGCCAATGTCCACCTGGTCTGGGAAAAGGAACCACACATCATTTCCTTTCCGTTTAAAAAGCGCACATGTGAATTTTCGACTACGCTTTTATACAAATTTATTTTAGGTGGTTGTAAACTGATTGTAAAGCTGATACAGAGCATGGTACTGCGATGTGAATACAAAACAATGAATGATTACAAGGATTAGTTCTCCTTGAATCTACATATGCAAATGACCCTACCGAATGCGATTCAAAACTGGTCTCGAATGAAGTTTTCAACCAATCAGAATGCAGGAAAGCAATAAAGGTATTTATGAATGCATATTAAAGGAGGATCCTGTGTTTGTTTCTCGGTTGACGAGTGAGGTCTGAAATGTGTTAGGGGGAACATTCATTTACATGGGGACAATCTCGAAAACTATATTCCTCAATGAGGAAATTGTGAACTTTGCATTGTTTGAAAGTTTGGGCAGGCAATTTGCAGAACTTGTGTGTAACAGCTCGGCTCTTCATGGAATGTCAGTAACTTTCCATAAGATCAGGTGCCTGAATTTTTTTTCAAACTCTTCCACACAAGACTAATTGTTGTCCAATCAGCTGAAATGACATGGCCCTCAACACACATGATCCTCCTCTATCATTGCTTATGTCTCACACATCACATTATGCACTTAGGTGCTGTTGACATTTCCAGCTTATGTGTTCGGAAATTAAATATTGATTCTTACGTATTTCTTATGTCAACCTGCATTGTCTCCTGTTCAATTGATTGCCTTACATATCACTTACATTAAACTTGGGATGTTGGCATCTCCTCTTACATATCCCTTACGTGGGAATTCAAATTTTTCTGTGCCCTTACATGTTCCTTACATAGAACTTCCAATTTGATGGTTGTCCTTACATGTTACTTACATTGAACTTTGACTTAGTTAGTGTGAAAAAGAAATATTCTTACATACTTCCTACATCAAACTTAAGATAATCTAACATTCTTCTGACATTATCCTTACATTGAAATGTGTGCGGTAGACTTACATAGGCCTTACACCTTACTTACATATTTCTTACTTCCAACTCTATTTACATCGCTTCCTTACATGCCCCTTACATTGGAGTGTATCTTTACATTTCTTACAGTATCCATACACATTCCTTACAATCCAGTTTGCTATGGGAGGTTCTCTATCAGTGACTGCCGCAGGTGCATAATCGGCATCTGTGAATATGTCCTTGTTATATGGATAAATTCCTGTGCTTTGGAATGCAGCTAATATATTGCGTGGGACACATGCGGATATCTGGGCTTCATTCACCAGTGCAGGTATCTCATAGATTGAGATCGTTTTCCCAGGATTGGAACGCATCCACGCATCCATGGCTCTCGCATAGGCTCTCTTGTATGGACCGTAAACTGCTCTGTCCAACGGCTGAAGTCTGTGGCTCGTGTGCGGTGGAATCGTCAGGAGAACAACACCGTTTTCTTTTGCTTTGTCAACCGCTTGTAGTGATACATGGGATTCATGGTTGTCCATGATGAGCAACACCTTGCGGTCTGTGGTGCTACGTGTATGTTTTATGAAGTGCTCCAGGTATCTAATGAACAATTCCTCGTTTATCCACCCTGTTTGTGTAGCTGTCCCAAGGGACCCCACTGGAGCACCACGAATGAAATGATCGCGATAATTGACTCTCGGGAAAATAAACATAGGGGGAAGGACAGCTCCACTCGCGTTAATGGCATTCACTACTGTCACGAGTTGGCCTCTTTCGGCTGAAGTTATGGAGCCGACTTGTTTAACTCCACGTGCAGCTACAACGCTACTGGGCTTCTGAACGGTTGTACAACCGGTTTCGTCTAAATTATATATGTCCCGTGCCTCGAATTGATAACGATCCATGACGCTTGCCAGGTTGGTGTAAAATTGACCAACTGTGTATCGGTTGAACGCTGTCGATCTAGCTAAAGACGTTGCTTCCGGAGCACGGATAGCAAGTGATTGACGCTTTTTGAATCCCAACCAAAACCCCTCTCCTGCCTTTTTGTTAGCACTCCAATTTTCGGGCACTTCAATATTGTTTCGAGTAGCAAATTCATAACACAATCTTCGACATTTTTCTTTCGACAATCCATGATATCTAGCTGCTAAATCTTTAATGTGCATGGCTAACTCAGCTTCCAACTCTGGGGTGAAAATCAAATTGCTTTTTTTACAGTTTGCATACCCACGAACACCCTGTGGGTTCTCTCTCTTCTTTGCAATATATCGCGACAGTGTCATTCGGTCAACGTTGAAGTTCACTGCAGCAGAACGTACACTAAGGCCACCTTGAACGGCTTCTGCCGCACGTTGGAGAATACCAGTAGCACTCCCCCGCTGCGTCGTACGTGTGTATTCTTGAGGCATTGTGTTCTGAAAAGACAAAACAATTCACAACGCAGTTAATCCAAGAACAATTCGTAATACAGGAGAGTTGAGCCACGTGGGAGGAGAGTTGAGCCATGGATCAACTCTCCTTATACACATTGGCTCAACTCTCCTCAGTTCCGCCATTTTGAAATTTGGCCCGAATTTCATATGATGCATTTGACATAAAGTTGAATCAAACTTATCATCATTAAAGACATTCTATATGCTACATATTAGAGGTTTCTTGATGAAATTTAATTGCTGTTATAACAGTAATATGAAGAACCTTACCTGTACTGCTGAAATCCACTTTTTAGTGAGTTTTGAGGTTTTTCATAGACGATCTGTTCATGGAGCTGGCTCTCTGTTTGTGGCATGTGGTGAAATGACATTGAAGCTAGCTGCTATTCATAGCAGAGCAGGCGCGTGCACCTCATTACTAGAAAAAACAGTTTGGGCTGGTGGCTCAACTCTCCTTATGGCTCAACTCTCCTGGATCTCCCCTACTCGGAGCAAAACCATGGAGAGCTTTTAGGTAAGAGAGATCCAGCTTGTTAAAACTAGATTTAACAAGAACACTGAGAGTGTTGTAATTCCTTGCCTTCGGATGTTGACTTCCGGTGACATTAGACAAAAAGTTATCAATGGCTATACCAACTCCTTGTAAATATCAAACGAACAATTTAAGATTGCCACTCAACTTTTACCAGTTTTTCAATTTTTGACAGTATTTACGAGGTTTTCCGTACTTGGCTTTCGATGACCTTCAGCCTCCACCACAGACCTGAATTTTTATATCAGTATTTTAGACACTGTATAACACATTTTTGATGTGTTGCTAAATTTCACCACCCACTCTCTCCACAACAGAGGCAACTATGGAATGGAGCTCGCCATATACGGTGTTCATGTTTTCTGGTGTTTGACCTCGCATGACCTCAAATCAGCTGGGATCATGTAATCACTGTGATGAAAACACAAGTATGGAATATATGAACTGTTTGTTCATACCCAGAGTGTTACCTAGATGGACCCCCAGGGCTTTCATTGATTCTGATGGTGAGATATCAGCATCACCAACTGTAATAAGAGTTGGTATTTCCAGAGCTTTCTCCGGGGACCATTATGACAATAAAATCGTTTTTTCGTCATTGAAACCTAGCATATTACATTTCATCAAGCTGCGCACATCAGATATGATACATTCCATCTTCTCCATGACAGAACAAAGGTTGGTGAGCTTGAAAACTAGATAGATGTCATCATCAGCGTTAAGGTGGAATAGAGAACATGCTTACGTAGTATTATCTCCAAGAGTGTA
>JAODUJ010260733.1:0-10250 GCA_027564615.1 Psolus chitonoides
AGGACATTCTCTCACCATCCCGAGGGACACAATTATGATCATGGATGAACACCGGCGATAGCTCGCCTTCTCTTTTCTAATAGAGCTCAGAGTGTAACGAGGCATGCAGGCGTACTCCTCTCCTGCTTCCGGGACCGACATTTAACGTCCCCGTCCGACGAATGTGAGTTAAACTCTCATCATATTAAACAAGGAAACATCGATTCGGAAACATCGATGGATAACGCCCGATATAACCTTATACTCGTAATCTATATTTGACCTAGAAGGCCTCATTTAGAAATGAGTTTTCGCAAAAAGAACACTGTTAGGTTTTATAATCAAGGCCTTCTTGAGTAATCTAACAGTGGCGTATCCAGAAGTGAATTCCGGGGGGGGGGGGGTATCATGTTTGCATGTACTCAAACATCATTTCAAGACCAATTTAGGGGACATGGGATGTGTACAGGAGTGTCATTTACCTAAACCATGTAGGAGGCGAACACCAGTGGCGCTGTGAACATTATCGGCGCCCGGTGGCAGGGAGGGACAAACTTAGCTTTTGGCGCCCCTGACAATTTGTTGGTAGTACAGTACATATGGGCCTAAATCATAATTTGGCGACCCATATACCCTTGCGCCCGGGCATATGTCCCCTGCCCCACCTCACTACGCCACTGACGAACGTCCCTCATGCTACCCTCTGGATTCGCCACAGCCAAAATAGATAAATCCTCAAAATAAAACCCAACAGTCAGTATTGGCAACAACAGACAATAACTCATAATATATTAACAAGGAAAATATGAAACAAGGAAGAAACATGCATGGATCGATAAACTAGTTTAATTTGAACGAAATAAACCTAGATTAAACAATGTTTGACATACCTCTTACAGATACTACATTTACTAGTTTCATTGCATAAATTATGCAAACTAGCCTACGAATTAGCATGTTTTGCGCTCAAAATCTAATCAGTTCGAGAACCCATGCCCCTCCTGTTTCCTCCCATGACCTCGGATGACTTCCAAATTACCTTCAGGCTTACCTGATGTCAATTGCATGCCAAAGATCGGTATTTATCACATAAAAAGTGTCTTGTCTACTCGTGTAATTTATTATCGGTTGTTTCTGAATTTTCTCTGAAAATGTGGATAACACCGAAAAACATTTGCGCTTGCAGTGGTGTTTCTTTTGCTTATCATTTCATGCCGTGTCAAATATGCCACTCATTACCGAGACACAAGACATGGTAACTTAAATTTTCCGGTGCAATTCGCGCGCAGTGGTGTTTCTCTTCCTTGTCATGTCAGTCCCGCCAAATTAGCCGTTTAGAACACAAAGAGCATAGAACAATGAGAAATTGCACTCTTGGTAGTGTTCCCCTATCTTGTCTTTTCATATAGGCAGGCCTAGTGTCATCTGTGTCGAACATGTCATTCACAACCTAATGTTCAGATATTACAATCAAAACAATTTCGCCCGCAGTAGTATGTTTTCCGCTTGTCTTGAAATGTGGTGTCAAATGCAGCCTACATTTCGTAACCCGAAGATCGGTCATCAAAGCTCAAAATAGCGTTTCTGTTTTCCTGTCGTGGTATCAATTCCCTGCATCTAATCCCGAAGATTGTACATTGCTAACTACAAAATACCCCGTGATCAATTTTGTCCGCTTCGCGCGTAATTATCCATTTCAGATGCCAGCTTGATTTTGGGGGTGCCTCGCTCGTTAGTCTTCCTGTATTATTACGGTCATGTCATCTGGTGGTATTTGTACCATATTTTATAACCCGAAGATTGAACATGATAACCCATTTTTTTTCGAACCATCGCGCGTAGTGGTGCTGTCACTCGTGCTGACATTACCCTTCACATACAACCCAAAGATTGCACATGAACAATTTCGCGCAGTGGTGTTCACCCTCGTTGACATTCTAATGCGGTGTCACTTGTGCTGTATGTGTCGTTTCTATATAACCCAAGGGTTGGACACAATAAACCAATGACCCGATTTTTGCGCGCACTGTCGCGCAGTGGTGTTGTTTATTTGTCTGTGGTTGTGTGGGGTATATAAAGATTGGGCATACCGGTAAATATCTTTAAACAAATCCGCGCTCGCTTCGCGCAAATTGGTGTTTGTTTCTTTGTCTGTCTGTAGTGATGTGGTATCTCTCACCGTATCACCGTTTTTATTATAGCCTAACCCAAAACATCGGATGAACTAAAATGAAATCGTGCTCTTCGCGCGCAGTGGTATTCACCATTATTCGTCCTGTTATGTGGGGACTCGTGTGCCAGTGATCGAACGAAATACCCCGTGATCAATTTTGTCCGCTTCGTGCGTAATTATCTATTTCAGATGCCAGCTTGATTTTGGTTGATGCCCCCAATCACGGACCCCTGGCTGCGCGACTGCCAATTAGCCTAATTATTAGCATATTGTGAAAATCTAATCAGATCGAGAACACATGCCCTCCAGCCCCATACCAAATTTCGTCATCATAGCTCCTGCGGTTCGAGAGATATGCTGTTCACACGCAATCTGCACGGAGGGGTGGACGGACGCCATAGTGACCACCAAGTCTCCCTCTGAACATATATAGTTTAGGCGAGACTAAAAGCGAGACTGTGGGGGAAAAAGCTACAGTTAAGAAGCTATGGAATAGGCCTATCAAATCAAGCAATTACACCAATAAGAAGAAAGAGACCTCAGTTCAAACATACATATCTAGAAATAATTGGTAGACTGAAGGAAACATAGATTAATTAAGAAAACTTATAAATGGTACCAAATAGATTTGACTAAGAAAATAATATGATTACAAATGTTCGGTCTTACGTGAAATTATCTGCTGGCATTAAACGACCACCAGAGAACTCGTTTGGTTGGCCCTGTAGCGACTTCATCATGTCATAGTACTTTTCTAAAAATTCTGCATCGCCTCCACCAGGTTTCATCAGAGTTGGGCTATTCAAAAGTCCTGTATGGTGAGCGACGGTGTATGGTTCGTGCCACGTCTGGACGCCATCAACAAAGCTCAGACATTTTTCTAGACATGTTGAGAGGGATCTTGGCCAACTCCATAGAAATATACGGGTTTGTTTATCCGAGAGATCCGCCATACTGTCTCAACACTTGGGCTGTGAAGTAATGAATCATGTACTTGGTTTAGTCACGCATGCAGGGACGTAGAGAGGACCTTCTGAGTGAGGAGTGTGGGGTCAACAACTCCGACTGGCTAGGTTTCGAAGCCCAACAATTCCGACTGCCGCACGAAACCGCGCGCAAAATTTTCAACTGTATTTTCGTGTCCGATATTTTGGCCAAGTGACGTGATGTGGAATCAAAAACATGCAACTTAACTGCGTGCAAAACAACGGTTTTGTCCGATGGTTGATCGACACATTCGCCACAAATGAAACTATATGGCATGACAAGGAAGAAGAGGAGTGAGTTTGGGTAGGAATGTCATGTAGGCTATGATAGTCCATGCGTATTTGATGGCAAATTCGGCCGAGGTCTAAGTTCCAACACACTTCATCGGTAACCCCGACGTGAGCTTGTCTGAATATGAGAGAGGGATAACCACATCATACTCCCTGCGAAACTCTACAAGCCTATATGAGTGTTTCCTAGTAGCCTGTTGTCATTTTCCATCATCCCTTTTACAAACCTTTTTCTTAACCTCTGATGACCTCACGTTTATCCCTTGCACACGAAAAGCAATTACTTTATACAGTCACAACTCATATGCATAAATAAAAGATGTTACAAATCTTGTCAATTACCACGTCTTACAGCATTTTCTGCTTTTAACTTCTGAAGTTGAGCGGCACGAAAATGAACAGCGGTTTCCTATAATGGGCTATACGGACCAAGTATGAAGAATAATGATGCAATTGATCTTCTCTCTCGTTCTCTGTTCACAAAATGTTCTAGTGCGACCGCTAACGACCTTGAACCGTTGCACAATTGAAACTCATTAAGGAAAACGTATCGGCCTACACTAACTATGGAATTCCTCCAAAAAATCTATTGTCCAGTTATGCTGACTAAGTGTAGCCTATCACTAGTTCCTCAGCATCTTAATTCAAAAACAATCCATAATCATAATCATGGTCAATTCATGGACAAATCATGGACGTTAAATATGAATGTTAGAGACTGACCTCGGTCAGCTTGCGGTTGACAACTCGATGAGGTGTTTCGCGAGTTCCCGTTTGCAGGAGGATCAAAATATACATACATGTTCATATAAAAAATTAAGTACAGTTTCAAGTACGCATCTGATCATGCAGTAAAATTAATCGCTTGGTCATAATTATAATAGGCTACGAATACCATGCAGGGTTGCCGAAAAGATGGCTAAATACTACAGCCAAATGTGACATTTTTCATGGCAAGTTTTAAGTACACCTAAATTTGGGTCCTTATAGAAGATAATTTAGGTAAAATGTTAACATTTTCTCAAATAATTTCTGGCAAATCATTATTAATAACTACACTAAGATTACTTATATTTCTCTTGTGAACAAGAGAAACGGATTGCATAAAAGAGAATTAAGCAACATTGTTGATTGTGTCTAATCTGCGAATCACTTTTTTAGTACGGTGTGAAATAACGTTTGTATTTCCCAGACATTTTCTTCTAAATATCACATGCATGAAGAAGAGAAGTACAAATATTAATTTACCTGATGGTTACAGCACACATTTTAATATCTCAACTCTCCCACTTTTTAAACCAATCTCACAATATTTACTGAGTCTCCCCATTTCTTTATTTTGGCCAAAGAGGATTTCACATCCCATTCAAAGTGCCATACATAATTTCAACAGAGCTGACAGGAATGGCAGATCCCTGGCAAATTTTAGATTAGAGAAAAGGATCTAGTTGTTAGCATACATTCCAACCCAAGATATCTGAAAATCAGGGAGTCTCACAAATAACGTCACCCCTACCACGGTTGGGGCTGGCGAGAGAACATTTTGACTTTTTGAATCCCTAGGGGTCTGGATTTGGCACTCCCTGCATTGAAAGAGTGATTTTTATAGAGGTCGAAGTCTCTACAATTACGGTTATCACCACCTGGGTCCCTTCTGATGATCTTCTGAAAAGAATTGGGAGACCGGGATGGAGTTGAAAAATCAGGAGACTCCCGGCTGAATTGGTAGGGTTGGAACATATGTGTTCGTAGTCCTACATTGTAATGTAATACAGATGAATCCAAATTCTCCATAATTTCTGTCGCACTATTTTCCTGTTATAAATTTTTATTCTCCCTATTTTTGTGCAAGGCAGGTCTGCTTCTACATAACAATTTCAGTATTAATCGAAAGGCAAAGTTTCCCGCGCTTCGCAGTATAGCGGGAAATGATTGTCTTCTAAAGGCTGTTCGGTCATCGCATAGCAGGTGCCAGGTGATTACATAACAGAGGTGTTGAGTGGATGGGAACATTGATTACAAATCAGTTCTAGTGAGCACCCTACTCAGGATTAGTTCTAGTGAGCACTCGTGTGCTTCGCTGTGGCCAAAGTGCGAACTTTGTGTTAGGGACTAAGACTCACATTTCCAAAGCAAACATACAAAAAAATATGATAAGGGTGATTGTTTCCATTTGGGTTTCCTATGAACCTCATAATTATGGTACATAATCATGATACATTATGTAATATCCAAGCACTGACCCCAACATTGCAAACATTAAGAACCTAAATGGTTGTGATTAAAATCATCGAGATTAGCACAAACAATAGCATAACCAGAGTAGGAAGGGGAGATGTGCCCCCCCTCCCCACTATTGATCTTAAAAAGAGGTTCTGTTCATACAATCATGGTTTTGTACACTTTCCGTACATTTTACCCCAACCCCACTTTTGACCCCTAAGCTATGTGCTAGTGAAGGATAACAACCCAAGTGCTAGGGAGGGGGTAGTTGCCCCTCTTATTATGGTCTGAAAAGAGGTGTTGTTGGTACATTTGTGATCTTGTACACTTTCGGTATATCTTGTCCTCCCCACCCACCTTTGACAATCAAGCTAAGATGGTCAAAGATAAGTAGATAACAGAGAGTTTTTTCAACCTAAGTACACTGGTGACATCACAAAGGTTGCCAGATGTTATTTAAAATTTAAAATTTGACTCAACAACTAGAAATATGTTTGCAATGAGGATTTTCTCCAGCTCAATGTTCATGCGCGACAGCGTCCATGTTTTGAAGTCCGACGATCGACAGACTATGTGATATGATGACGTAGATAGAGGCTCCCTATTGCAGATTGCTCAAAAATTATGTACAGCCATGTATTACGTAATGGTACGTTATACCAACTGCGCGGTCAAGTGGATAGAGCATCCGACTTGCAGCAGGGAGGTCCAGACTCCAGGCTGGGTCATACCAAAGGCGTGAAAAATGGTACCTACAGCCGTATTGAGTGCTTGGTGCTCAGCACTGATAGTACGCGTGGGGTTCTGACAATACGCCTTGCCAGCGCGTCAGTGTATGGCTAAAATTGTACCTACAGCCGTATTGAGTGCTTGGTGCTCAGCAATGATAGTACGGGTTAGGGTTCTGACAATACGCCTTGTCAGCGCGTCAGTGTATAGCTAAAATGGTACCTACAGCAGTATTGAGTGCTTGCCTGCTTGGTGCTCAGCAATGATAGTACAGGGTAGGGTTCTGACAATACGCCTTGCCAGCGCGTCAGTGTATGGCTAAAATGGTACCTACAGCCCTATTGAGTGCTTGGTGCTCAGCAATGATAGTACTGACAATACGCCTTGCCAGCGCGTCAGTGTATGGCTAAAATGATACATACTGTCGTATTAAGTGCTTGGTGCTCATCAATGATAGTACGAGGTAGGGTTCTGACAATACGCCTTTCCAGCGCGTCAGTGTATGGCTAAAATGGTACATACAGCCGTATCGAGTGCTTGGTGCTCAGCAATGATAGTACGGGGAAGGGTTCTGACAATACGTCTTGCCAGCGCATCAGTATATGGCTAAAATGGTACCTACAGCCGTATTGAGTGCTTGGTGCTCAGCAATGATAGTACGGGGTAGGGTTCTGACAATACGCCTTGCCAGCGCTTCAGAATATGGCAAAAGTTCTGTGGGCAAGAAATTGCTTGTGGAAGGGGGCATCCAGCATTGGATGTACTGTGCCTAACACACACACACATACATCCTGCATCTGTGGCATACAGTACCTGCAGTAGGATTAGAGATGTCAACAAGTTTGACTTGAGTCACTAGGTTTTACACTGTAGTGACTCGAAAGAAACAGCTAATATTTGCTCCATTGCAATAACACAGTGACTCAAGTCAGTGACTTGACTCGAGTTGCAAAAAATGGTGGAAATGACTTGACTTGAGGCAAGGATTGAGTGCTTGTTACCTCTCTGAGCAGCATGACATAAATTTACGACGCCATGCACTATAACTCCCACGACGCAATTTCCCGAATAAATTTGCATGGAGGGTATCCCCCTATTCTTGTCTTCTTGATTATCGGAACTATCAGACTAGACTATTCTTATAAAACACAAATACAGGTTTGGCGCTAGAAAACAATATAGCACAATATCAGACTATAGTGTGTTATTGTATGTTGCACAAACTGCACATGGGGTCATCAAAGAGGTTGTGAAATGTACCAAAATAAAAATATATCATGCATTTATATAGCGCATAATAAACCGATAACAGTCACAATGCACTTTACAGATATTACTCCTGGTCATTGTCCAAACCTGCGCGTGTGTGCACTTTCCCTTTCGAAAACTATCAGTACTGATGTACGCCATCTCCATCCCCTGGGGGTTATTGCTAGCTGACAAACCAGCACTAATTTACAAGTTTACTTGCAGGCACATCCATTTAAGCACCTGGTTCTAGGGGCAACAGTAATAAAGTGCCTTGCCAAAGGGCACAATGCAATGGTCAGCTAACAGGGATCTAACCAGCGATCCGTGAATTATTAGTCCAACACCCCGACCACTCGACAACAACAATCCACATAGTGTGGAGTCTGCTGTTGTAGACTTGTCTCTGGTGTAAGCTTAAGGGGCTCTCCCATGTTGCCGAGTTTGGTGCCATGTTTATCCCGAGCCGAAATCTTCCCATGCTCTGGAAACTCAGCAATCTGGGAGCAAATGGTACGAGCCTCCTACGTGCTTGTTACAATGAAGACGAGTGTAGTAGGAGTGCGCTACAAGTTCATGGCGAGTTTAATATGAAGTACGAAGTTGCTATGGCCTTATACGAGTTGGTTACAAGCCCTATGAGTGTAATACGAGTTGTATGACTTAAAATTTGTTGGCGTGAATTTTGTATACTTGTATACCTCGTAACATACTTGTAGAACACTCGGGATAATCTTGAGTGAACTCCTTGCTAAATTTTTACACAAGTTTCCTGCGAATATGTTACGAGTTATAAGACTATGTTATGAGTGACCTACAAGGAAGTCATGAGTTGGCCGAGCTCGGCTAAAGTTTGAACATGTTCAAAAATTTCAAGACCAATCCCGAGTGGTCCCAAGCTTGTCCCGAGCTTAGCCCGGGTCTACTAGGAGTTCAGCTCGGGATAACTTGGCAAAGTGCGAGAGCCCCACTAATCAGTTTTTGATAAGTTTGGAGACAGAACTAACAGTTTTAGGTTGATTACTTCACAAAAAAGGAAATTTTAGGATCTATTCCATGACAACTATGAATAGAAATGATCAAATCTTTTTGTGCAAGCAAACTGTTTTATGCCCAAACCTGGTTTGTGTTTCTGGATGCCAAGTTGTTGTACATTCTTTAATAATTCTCAAATATAAAAAAGGCAAGCGGAGGGCTTAACAAAATTAAGGTGATTTGAAAACGACTTTCAGAGTTGAGGGACATACTCTTTCAGCTTCTGAACGGTCGGCCTATCCAACGAACAAAGGTCAAAATCGAATGTCTTGTCTGTAATTTTGAAATCCCCTGTTTCACCTATCAGATCAACAACTTTCTGTAACTTTTCCCTGTCCTTGAGAGCCATCAGTCTTTTATGTAGGTCTACCAGTTCGTAGAGGTAGTCCATGTTATTGGTCTGAATCGGACCTTTCTTCTCTATCTCCATCACGCTCTCCTTGCTCTTCCCCTCTGTATTTTTCACCTTGGCCTCTGACTTGTTCCTACCTTCGGCAGGGGTCTTGCTTTTCCCATCCACAGACCTTTTCTTGGTGTCAGTTTTTGGTTTTTCTGTCTTTTTTGCTTTGGTTTCAGACGACTTAGTTTTGCTCTCAGCTTGTTTAGCCTCTTTCTTCTCGTAGGTTTTGCTTTTTGTCTTGCTCTTGTCGTTTGTCGTCGTCTTCTTCTTATTT
Organism: Psolus chitonoides; assembly: GCA_027564615.1. NCBI lineage: Eukaryota > Metazoa > Echinodermata > Holothuroidea > Dendrochirotida > Psolidae > Psolus > Psolus chitonoides. The sequence continues at coordinate 9,339 of JAODUJ010260733.1, forward strand.
TCGTTAGCCTTTGGCCCTTTGGGGTCATTGTCTTTTTGTTTGGTTGAACTCTTTTTACCCAAGTCGGCACTCTTCGATTTAGCCTCGACTTTTGCCTTCTTTTCAACCTTGTTCTCCTTTTTAACAACCTTTTCTGTCGCTTTTGCAGAGTTACTGTTCTTGTTCATTTTCTGTTTGAAAAACTCGTCAAACGAAGCGCTCGACGAGGAGCTGTCGTCATCCAAGCCCTGAAATGACGAGTTTGGTATATCTCTTTTGAAGGGTATACTATAATCCTGTTCTTCCTCGTCTTCATAGTCATCACCGATCTCTGCCATCAGGGTCTCAAGGGCACCCCCAGCCCCACCTCTCCGGGGTAATGACGAGAAGCTACCAGTGCTCTTGGAGCTGGGACTGTCCGGGGGCTCCTCAATTTCCCCGGTGCTAAGTTCATCCTCGAAAGGAGGCAAGGGTGGCTTCTTGACAGGCTCTGTTGATGCCTTGGGTTTATGCTCCACGGCAATCTCTGGTAAAAACAAATCTGCCTTTTTCTCCTTTTTCGAACCACTCTTCGGTAATGTTTTCTTTTTCTTGGAAGAGCTGGGAGTCTTCTTGGTGGACTGGTCTTGGCCGAGGGAGGAAGATTTTTCCGAGCTGGAAGTCTTTGAGGTTTTGGCAGAGTGTTCCTTTTTCCGTTTTGCCAGGGGTTCGGTCGATGAAGACCCTGGGGGTCTCTTACTAGCCAGCTTTGTCGCAGCCTTCCCCCCACTCTTACTATCCTTCGAAGAAGATTTTGTGTCCTTGTTTTCTTTGGTGTGCTTAGATGTGTACTTGTTAGGATCCTGAAAAACAAAAGTGACATTTCATGGTTAAAAGGAGAATGTGGGATGACAAAATCGGGGGGGGGGGGGGGGGAAAAAGGGGGACTTTGGG
>JAODUJ010260844.1:0-10249 GCA_027564615.1 Psolus chitonoides
CTTTCCCAAGACTAAGGAAATGACATCATCAAAAATTAGTGTTGCCATTCTATTCTATTCTATTCAAGTACCGATTTTCACAGTCATAATTCTGTAACCGAACATGCTATAAAGTCGGAATAAAGTGCCATTGGCATTATTTTTAATGCTCTATAACATATAAAGAGTACAGTTGGAGTAAACGTGCCCTTAAAAAGGTGCTAACCACAATGTTCTGGTCAATAATCCGTTAAGATAGTGGAATGAAACTGATTGATTACGTAGACACTAAGTCTTGATCGCAAGCGTAGCTTAGGGTCGAAAGTGGTGGTTGTCGTCGGGGAGGGGGGGGGGGGTGCAAAATGTACCGACAAGCGTACAAATTTGCCTACAAAACCGCAAATGTACCGACAAAACGCCATTTTTTACTAAAAGTGGGGTAGGGAAATTGCCCCATACCATGCCCCTCTCTAACTATGCTAGAGGTCTTGGCTACGCGGTTCCTTTTGAAACGAAACAATCAATAGTTCATAGCCTACACGCGCAAAGTTTTACGCCTGAATGAACTCATGCATGCTCAACTATAGGAATGACTATCTTCCTGCACATTATTCATGATGTTAAATCATGACGTCACGGACAGCTATACCATGATGCAATTTTCAATAAAATAAAAAATGCACAGAGAATGTCCTCTACTCAGGCGGAAAACTTCGTCATTCTCTCCAAATCGAACTCATTTTGTTATATTTATTTACATTCCTTCTTTTTCAATGAGAGAATGTTATTTGAAAAATGAAGAAAATGAAGAAGAAAATAAATTGATATTTACTTTTGTAAGTGTGGGTGAGGAATTATGTTAGTGCCATTGTAGAGCTAGGTTGTCAAGCAATAATTGCGTTCAACAATTAATTCACCCTAATATCTGCAAAGTAGGCATACATCTTCTAATATTGACACAATAGTGAAGTGACTTAATTTAGTTGGAGAAAAAGTCAGAAGTGTGACTCGGAAGCATAACTGGTTTCTAAATGCAGTTTTGAGAAGCCAAAACCGAAAATAGAAATATTCTTAGTATATGATAAAAGCACTTTGGAGCTGGTTCGAAGTACAAAAACATTGGTTAGCAAATTATTGAAGGTTAAATAAGAGACTAACTTGTGGTGAACATCTTCACCAAGTATCATTCCAAAACATGGCAGCGCCCTTCTCTGAGTTTCAAACATGTATAACTCAGGAAGGAAACAATATCTTTGGATGAAAATGTGGGAAGATGTTTATCATACACTTCTGCTTCACATTACACAAAGAAATGTTCAGGTTTTAATTCTCCTTTAGAAAAGGCCTAATTTCGCAACTGAATCAGACAGATAGATTATCCTCAATTCGCGAAGTTATGTAAGATATGTATACATATAGCGGTATGGCATGAATTTTTGCTACATCTATTTTTATCCTTGAGCTGTGATTATTTTTGCTAATAATAATTTTCTTGATTATATTATTGTTATTATTATTCCCTCTCATGTATCGAGAACATTTTTGAGTTTTTAAAGCCTGATGTATATTTAAACATTAATTTGTGTTAATGTCTAAATGAATGTCTCATTGTATCGCGATATATCACGTGTCCTCAATGCACGATAAAATGATTGCGCCAGCTGACGGCGTAAAATTTGCCACCAATATTCATTACCATGCCTGTGACCAAATATATATGCCCTTTCGAGTTATGGTGGTTAGAAGGTTTTCGGTGTCTGATCTCTGTTGACCTCAGATGACCTTTGATCTCAACCAAAAACGGCAGAGACCATGTACTAACTATGACGAACACACATACCAAGCATGAGCTCAGTTGAAGTTTGCCCTATCAAGTTAAAGTAGATACGAGGTTGTCTGTGTTTGACCTCTGTTGACCTTTGACCTCCACCGAAAACAATGGGGTCATGGACCTATGACGAACACATGAACTAAGTATGTGCGCAATTGAACTTTTCCCTCTCAAGTTATAGTGTTACAAGGTTGTCAGTATTTGACCTCTGTTGACCTCATATTTGACCTCCACCAAAATCAATAAGGATCAGGCACTTACTATGGTGAACACATAAACTCAGTATGAGCTCAATTGAAGTCTGTCCTATCATGTTATGGCTGTTTACAAGTTTCAGTGTTCAACCTCTTTTGACCTTAGATGACCTCCACTAAAAACAATAGGGATCATGTACTAACTATGGCAAACACCAAAACCAATTGTGAGCTCAATTGAAATTTTCTCTATCAAGTTATATTGTTTACAAAGTTTTCAATATTTCATCTCTGTTGACCTCATATGTCCTTTGTCCTCCACCAAAAATCAACAGGGAGAATGAACTAACTATGATGAATATACATACCAAGTATGAGCTCAAGTAGGAGTTCACAAGGCTTTCGCAGTGTTTGACCTCTGTTGACCTCAGATGACCTTTAACCGCCACCGTGAACGACAAGGATCATGGACCCACATACGTACCAAGTATGAGCTTAATTAAAGGTTTCCTCATCAAGTTATGGTGTTTACAAGGTTTTCAGTGTTTGACCTCTATTGACCTCAGATGACCGTTGACCTACACCATAAACAACAGGAATGATGTACTCACTATAGGTATTCCATCGTCCAAGTATGAAAAGGATCCGTCTTGCATCGTTCAGCTATCGTGATTACAAGTTGGTGTAACGGACACACAGATATACGGACATACACACATGCGTGACTGCATAGATTCCTTTTGCTTCTGGCAAGGTATCAAAAATGGTGAAATTGTAATTTTACCAAATTTATAGATTTATATCAATGGGAAGAGGGCATGCCCCTCAAGATCCGCCACTGAGACCCAATTCTACAAAACTGTATAAATAAAACAGCTCTAAATATAGCCTAACATTACCAGCACTCTGAGAGTACATCGACACCGACCGACACCAACTTTGGTTCAAATTCATTGAGCAGTCCCTGTGATATCATGGAAAAATGCATTTCCTACCGGCCCTCTCTAACTATGTGACCTTTGACCTCACCCTTCCGATACTAATATTTACTTATCTAATACTTAACATGTCTACCATATTTCATTAAATTCTATCAAGGAATCCATGACTTATGATGCTCAACTTATTTCGCTTGACGCATTCCACATCTTTCTCCTTTTTACCTTTGACTTAAATTTTTGATTTTGGTGTCAATCTCGTTAATATCATGAGTGGGCGTGGCTTGGAAGCAATTTGTTAAAATGTCAAAATCTCGGCAACCGCATGTCGGATTTTGTTCAAACTTATTTTGGTAGCATCGGACGAAGATGGGGTACATGGGTAAGTTAGTACTTGATTGCATCTCACCAATATTCTTGAGGACGGGGTCAAATGTAATTTCGCTGAAAATTGCTCACAACCACATTACCTCAGCAATGGCATGGCGTATTGATGTCATACTTGGCACATATATTGCCCATGATGGATAGATTATCCCTATTGATTTTTATGTCAATCCCATTAATTTTCATAGGTGGGCGGGGCTCAGAAGCAATTCCTTGAAATGTCTATCTCGGCAACCGTATGCCCCATTTCGTTCAGGCTTGTATTAGCGGCGCATGTGAGGGTGGGATATACCAACTGGTGTCAGTGGCGGGGTTCCCACATAGTCAGAGGGGCGGCTGCCGCCTCTGACGACGCTAAAATGGAATATTGGCGCCCTTTTCAACTATTTGGCGCCATATTGAGCTAACACAAATAGCGCCCAAAATGACTACACTCGCCCCTTCTGATCGAGGGGCGAGATGATAGTTTGCCCTAGCTCCGCCACTGGTGTCAACCACTAAAACCTACACTGGTACTAAGTTAACAATGCAGTGTCTGCTTGGTTAGCAAGATGTGAGAGCATGAAACAAGTAATAAGTAATGGCAATACCAGACTGGAATACTATGCACTTCAAATAGGCATCTAATCACAAAACCTTTCGATTTTCTGGTTGGACATATCGATTGCTCTTATTACAATGAAACCGGAAACTGCAAAACCACCAACAACTCCGGCATGGGCGTCGATCCATTTTTAACAGTGAGGGGGGCGTTCACTGTCCAAAACTTTGGTGTGTAAAAAATTGAGAGTCAATGGGAGCATACTAAAAAAGTGAGGGGGACATGTACCCCTCTGTCTCACTCAAATTGACGCCCGTTTACAACTGCCGTATAGCTTTTGCCTACACACTAACAACCCCTGAGTCGGGAGGGAACTTTATCAAAAAGAAATAGGCCAATTTTTGATCCAAACTGAGTCAAATGGACGCAAACTTGGGTCATTATTTGACTTAAAAAATGAGTAAATTCCCTCGTGACCCTTTTTTAGGGTCAACTTGACCCAAGTGTTTTTAGAGTGTAGTAATTAAGGCATGAGTGGGATTGAAACCCGGACATTTGTAGTGCAAACCGGCCATGGCGCAATATACCCTATATGCCCTTTTGTATAAATTTTAGCAATCTATGTCAGTTTCACGGCGCAAGCTCACTGGGTTAGAATCGACCTGGAGCTGGATTCATGATAGTTTGCAAAAAGCATGGTCATTTCTAAAGAGAAGGTTCGCGAAACCCTCAAAACTATCTCTCAAAATAACGCAACGATGAAGGAATCTGGTCAGGTTGCTTCGGCCTTTAGTCAAATTGGCTGAACTTTTCAACCTCAACATCAAACAGTACAGTAGATGTACTTTGTGTATGGTACGGTAGCGTATCTGGGGTCACTTGTCAGAGGAGGGGGGGGGGGGGTGTCAAAGGGTTTATTTCCCGGTGAACATCAGTTAGACCCGGTCTCTTCTCCTCCTCTCTCTTTCTTCCTCATTTCTCCTTTCTCCTCCACTTTGCCTTTTTAGCCCGGTAGTTTGAGCTGTCCTTCCCGGTTAAAACCGTCAGGGGGTACTCTGCCCCACCCTCCCTCCAGCAAATACGCCACTGCACTAAATAGTCCGATTTATACGAATGACCATACGGTCAAACAGAAGAGAGAAAAAACAACATTCTCGTCCATCTTTAAACAAAAGGATGAGGGCCGCGTCTCGATATTTACTATTTTGCCATTTTCTACTATTTCCCAATCCTTGCTATTTTTCCAGAATACATAAAATCATCAACCGGAAGCTATCATATCGCGGTCAGAATGCATTATTTCAACAAATATCAGGCCCGTCAGATGGGCAGGGTGCGTTGGGTGTGATCGCACCCCCCCCCCTCAAAAAATCCACGGAGAAATCGATGTCGTTTCTGGTTTTTGGAAGCAAAATTGCACATCTAGGTGGGGACTAGCAAGGCCTGGGAAGTGTCATTTCCGGCGATCTAGGAGATATTTTCAGCTAAATGTTTCGCCTGGACGCTCCGCACCAGCCGATGGTGGCGCTCCGCTTAGATAGTAATCTGTCGGAATATTGGGGATGCTTGCCATAGAAAAATCCGCACCCCCTCCCCCCTCCTTCTCATTGGGAAAATGTTTGACGGGCCTGAGTCATCACTGCATGCTCAGCACCAATATGCGTGATAGCCTACCACACTGATGACGACGCATGCTGGCACCACATTTTAACCATATCGCTGATGCAGTACACAGTTTAGGCAGTACGCGTGATATTATCGCCCTTGTTATGAGAGCGGAAGGGAGGGGCTCATTGCGTGAGTCTCACGCTCAATGCGTAACGTCAGTAGGCTAATAGACTCTGATATTACAGACGAGCCCAACGCAATCTAGAACCCTGCATGGCGCCTCGCGGGTGGGGCCCGGGCGCTAAGCACCACCGGCATGTTTTTCGGCCCGATAATTGTTTTAAATCTGCATGCATGTCGTTTTAAACAAAAATATTAGGGTTAGTGGGTTACAGTCTAGGGCCTACTCCTTAATGTAAAGGTGGGTCGCGCTTTCATTTAGAAAATCTTACTGTCTTTTGCTCTGATTTTTGTTTGTTTTAAATAGACTATACTGAAACAAACCCTGTACGTCGCTTTAATTGAATCCTCATGAACCACTAGAGGCTTTCGGTAATTTCTTTACCCTCAGCGGGTTCGCTTGACGTTCATCCACCTCTCCTCACAAGATTGTTTTTATAAGGCCTTTATGAGACTCCTTAACGATTCAAAACCCCACCAGACGACGCAATTAAATTGAAGTTAATGTCCTGTGCACGGCGGGATCGTGAATAATCGTGATCGGCGAATATGTGCGACATTGTGCGTTGACTGATTAAGGTAGCCTTGAGGGACCACCGTTCGTTTAAATCGTCGGAAGCGTGGAGTAAGCCTAATCTCGTGAGAGGTACAATTACATATAGGTCCTATGGGTACCAATAAAGTAGTTACTTATTTATTGTTTCTGGATGTACTTACCTTGCATTGAATTGAATAGGCCTATGCTGCATTTATCGTTGACTTACGAACTGTGCTACATATGGGACTATACAACTGCATATTATTCAACACGCACGATCGAATCGTCGGAAGGCTGCCGCCACTACCTGAGTACAGGAACTGAAAGCTGTTTTTTCTAGAGTTTTCATTATTATTATTATTCAAGTCACACTATAATTTCCGTAGCTCGTGCCGCAGCATGCTGGAAGTGCCTCGCACCAACATGTGTGCTGGCGATCGTTGCTTTTCGGTCACTGCTCCCAAGTTGTGGAATGCGCTCCCGACCCAAATAGGTAATAGTACTTCCACAGCTTCTCTAAAAACTCAAAACTCATTTGTTCATAATTTGTGTTGCCCTGTTTATTACTGTTTGTTTGTTCGTTGTTTTTCACAGCGCTTTGTATCCTTTGGAAAAAGCGCTTTATAAATGCAATTATTATTATTATTATGTTTATTATGTTTATTATGTTAACATATGCAGTTAGGTCAGGATCTGCAGAACCAATGCTACATAGCATGACTATCTGTAGAAAATATGATGCTTTGACGTCATCGTGTAGAGTCTAACGGGGTATCAGTTTTTACCAAGAAAAAGCCCTGCAGTGGCAAAAAAAATCTGCACTAAAATGCCATAGTGGAATTCCATTAGAGAGCTCCAAAAAGCGAACATATAGCCTACATCTGACCTGAAACCAAACATAACTCCAACGAATTTTAAATAATTCGAAAACTCCCTACCCCCAAAACAGTTAGTTTTAAGTAGTAGCCTAACCCCCGCCGATTTGGGTTGAAAGAAAGGGGCCTTCAAAGTTTAGGGCAAATTTGACCTAGTATTTCAACTCTCTAATTGCGTAATATAGGCTAGATAAACCCGGCTCGACAATTGCTTTCAAGATTTGGCCACCAGTTATTAAATGATGATTAAATTTGTCTGTTGACCAAAGTAAGCAAACTCGAAATATTTTGGTCGCCAAATTTGCCTGTCAGGTTCCATACAGGTGCACCATAATTTGAGTCGCCACTTGTATGTGTAAACTTGTTGTAAACAATTATTGGCATAGGCCTATGTCTTCCAATAGTGATATAATGTAGAGATTGTATATAACAGTAGCCTATAATGGGGAACAGTCGTCTGCTTTGAAGATACAAACCCCATTTTCGTCTATCTATCTATTTGTCGCTTGAAGGCGGTTGGGCGACATGGCGGTGACAACAGCCGATGTTCATAGCATCCAACAGTAACTACTGATAACGGTTGATCACTTTTTCCCAGTAGTTACTGTGTAAAATTATAATTTTTTCACACAACCCTAAAAACCCTAACCTATCCCTAACCCAATAATCAGTTACTACTGTTCCGTGATTTCACATGTGTTAGGAATTAAACACAAGCATGGAAAGAAAGAAGCTCTCCACAATACAAACACGATGGTGATTGCGTTATGTAGGCTAAATGTATCAATCGCATCCGTAGTTGACTTTTGCGTTCCTCCGTAAAGTAATGAACACCGTTTCGCGGGAAATTATATAGAACGAGTTCATCGCTCGATATTATGGGACGCGGAAAGGACACAAACAATCGCTGGATAGCCACGTCACGTAAATTTTCCCGCCTGCCGATGTCCCACAGCTAGCTCGGCGTTCCTCATTTCCACTGATCCTAAATATACATACTAGGAGCAAACACTATAATGATTTGAATTACCGTCTGACAGTATGATCCATATGGGGAACAAACTGTACTATAGTTTGTTGGGATGGTTCAGCCAAATTGAAATTCTGCAATGTTGAAGTGCATAAAAGATATGGTGATTTTATGGTGACTGCCGTGGAACCTCATCTTCTCACGATGTTTCAATAAATTGATAGAATTTAAAATCCGTTCACTTTATTTAGTAAATTGAAGAGAGTCCCTTTAGTGAGAATGTGTTTAATGTCACCTCTTTTTCTTTACTTACCCAATGTTCTCATGTTCAAATGAGTAAAACAAGAAATATTTTTATTTCTTCCTGGAGGCACTGGGAATCTATGCAGCCATACATACTATTACCACTATAAGTGAACGATGCACGGTCGGATCATTGTCATACTTGGGTGGTGGATTACCCATAGTGGGTACATGGTCTCTATTGTTTTTAGTTGAGGTCAATGGTTATCTGAGGACTGAGGTCAACAAAGGTCAAACACGGGAAACTTTCCAACCACCATAACTTGATAGAGCAAACATCAATTGAGCTCGTACTTGGTATGTGTGTCCACCATACTAAGTTCATGGTCTCTGTTGTTTTTGGTTGAAGTCAAAAGTCATCTGAGGTCAATAGAGGTCAAACACCGAAAACTTTGTAATCACCATACACCGTAACTTGTTGTATCGTGGCGTAGTAGATCGAGTGTTCCGCTTGCACTGAAAAGTCCTGGTTCCAGTTTCATTAAAAAATGCACGGCAATTGTTGATTGTTTCGTTGTAGTGGGAGAGCAATTCATTCGGCTGTCATGCAGTGGTGACGGTCAGGTTGCTACCACCTTTCTCAGCATTTAGGAAAGTGGCTAAAGGCGGAGAGTATCACTCACTTCCGTCGGATGGGTACGTTAAATGGCGGTCCAGGGAGCAGAATGGGATTATATGGTTACGGTACACTCCTGCCTCGTTACCCTCTGAACACTGTTCGAGAAGAGAAGGCGAGCTATCGCCGGTGTTATCCATGATCTCACTTGGCTCCAGGGTTCTTCGATGAGCCATAGTTGGCTTCCTAAACCCGTAGATATGCTTAATAGGGCAAACTGCTTTAAAAACGTCCTTCTATTTCTGCATGTGCGTTCGACGTTCCCGGTGTTTACTTAATACAGCGCGAGGAGCTATAATGCCAATAAAGATGCAGCGCGGGAAATGGGGCGAGTCGGTGAAAACTCCCCGGCGAGCAGGCGAGAGAATATTCATGTCTACTACATGCATGGAGACCCGTATAACGTAGGCGATTGAATTACTTAATTTAGGCTTCGGAAAGTCAAACATTTTATCATCACGAGTTACCTTACTTTGATGTGAATTACCTCGGGGATCTTATCATCGACTAACGTCAATTTCGCGAAAGCGTTCGTCGGCGAGAAGACTCGCGGGAGGTGGCGGTTTGTACTGTCGGCGAACCATACACGGCATATATCTTCACTTATTGGCCTACTAAGGTAGGCTACTACCTCTCTCTCTCTCTCTCTTTAAATTGCTACCGATAGTGTCTTAATTATGGAAATGAAAGCAACTCGGGCGCTGTATTATATACGTGCGTGCGCTATCTTCAAAAGGGAGAACATAAACGTGCCGATCATAAGAGCGGCTGCGGCGATAATTTTTTATCTCAATCGCGGTTACCGTGGTTACAGCACCGTCGTTTTATAAGTCATTCAGGCTCAACATAAAACCTACAACATACAGCCGGCGCGATACTAAATCATGAATTCATAAAGCATGTCCCGCCGATGTCACATTAATTCATACCATATCTCTCGGTATATATCACGCATTTAATTAAGACAAAATGATAGCAGAAACGTCAGCATAATCATAAGCATATGTCATGGCCTAAAATGTCGCGCGCGGAATGGTACTGAAACCTGAATGTAATCCACTCCAGCACTAAGCGCCCTTAAAGGAGAACTGAAAGTTCAACTTTTGAAGAGATATATTTTAGAGTAATCAAAATCAAATACAAGTATTTTACCGAAAAACGCATTCAAAAATCTTGTTTAGTTTTCGAGTTATCAAGTTGTTTTTTGGGCCGATGTGCAGATCTTACAAGATGTTTTCCTATTGGATATCACTTACAATAACCCTAACCCTAAACACTAACTTAATCCC
>JAODUJ010260955.1:0-10248 GCA_027564615.1 Psolus chitonoides
TGGGGGGGGGGGGTTGTCAAAGAGAGCGTGTTCGTCAATCGCTAGCACCAATTGAGAAAGTTCATTTTCCGAAATTCGATTACCTCCCGGCACACCCAAGTTAATTGTAGGGCTTAGAAAATAATACTGTGGGACCTTTAAACAAAACTTTCATCCCGAGTGTTTTCTGGATGCTGCCTAATGCGACCTAGCTTAGTAGGGAATTACGCGAAATTATAGGCCTACTTCTGCCGAGTCGTGTCGCTCCTCAGTCTCGCTTTTGGGATCGCGACTCTGACTATTTTTTTGCTCCACCAAATTCTAATAAATGCTAATAACTTGAACATATAGTTTGCGATGCCGCATTGGCATGTGCAGGCTGCACGTGGTTGTTTGGCCTTGATTTAGCATCACTATATTCTGCTATTGTAGGTCTCACCAGGCTGTCACTGCCGTGAATGATGTGCTACATAAGAATACAGCCAGGCCTAATATGTTCCAAAGGCTAGTAGTATATCAACTTCAATTTCGCAACGCCATAGTTTGATCATGGAAATATTGAACAGCCAAAATGCACCAATACAAGTCGTATGCCCGGCTGTATGCACGATGTACGGTAACGCTTCTATTCCGCTCGCTTGTGATTTATAGGCTACTATTTAGTGGGCCTATGCACACCCCATGTATAGGCCTACAGTACTAGATCGTATCAGTCTCAAAACACATTGTCACATGTTGTGTACTGTACTGTAATGCATTGCTATCAATGAGTGATTTACATAACTGCATTTTTTTAGCTTTCTCTGCCACGTGCGATTTCAAAACGGAGCCTCATGTTTATATGGTCGTTATGTTTTAGTGGTGTGACAAGCGAAATGCACTGCATATACCGTTGGCTGAAAATGAATATCGGTTGATGAAAAATTCCGAGTTCTTTAAATTGAGTATTGGCGTATCCATCATCAGATTGCAGGAAAGTGGCTTGAATATTTCAAAAAATTCTGAGGGGGGGGGTTCCCTGACACCCTAGTACTGGCGTGCCCACAACACCTGGGGCTGCATTCGGCAGCCAAGGTATATTCCCCCTCCCGTTTATCAATTTCCGGCCACGCCACTATTGACAATCTTTTTTTAAATTTTATAACTGGTCCAAAAGATCGACAATTAGCCTACTTACGCAACGCAGGCGGTAAATAGGCTATTCAGCTGTTGCCTCCTAATAGATTAACAACAATTCAAGAGTCGCTCAAGCCTAGTTTTAGCTACCGTTAGTATTGTTATTGTTTTTTGTGTACTTTACACTAAACCGTGAAATTCTGATCGTAAACGATGTCATTTTGCAAACACACTTGCGAATATCAGTGAGATGGTCGTAAATCACCTCTCGATGGCCATTCTGACGCTTTGTTTATTTATTCCCAGCAGTGATTTCCGGTTCAGAAAATCCTAGCCCTCCTTCCTAGGTGGGCTGAACTCGCCGCGACTTGCCTTGACTAGCCCGATCCACTTCGCGTTCAGACGATAAAAAAAGAGGAGTAAGCCCTCGCTTTGTGAGGCAAGAGGGAGCGAGAGTGGGTTCATGTAAACAGTATAACTGATGATTTGCTGACAAACATCTCATGCCACTTGAAACGTTTCTCGGCACTTGGCAGCAAAGCAGTAGTGGTACCGCTAATTACCGGACAAGCTTCCTGACGGGGGTCCAGGCAAACAACACTATACACTGCATCCTATGAAGCAAAACTTCAATTTCGCAACGCCATAGTTTGATCATGGAAATATTGAACAGCCAAAATGCACCAATACAAGTAGTATGCCCGGCTGTATGCACGATGTACGGTTACGCTTCTATTCCGCTCGCTTGTGATTTATAGGCTACTTTTTAGTGGGCCTATGCACACCCCATGTATAGGCCTACAGTACTAGATTGTATCAGTCTCAAAACACATTGTCAAACCGTGGTATGTGCACACATGTTGTGCACTGTACTGTGATACATTGCTAGTATCAATGAGTGATTTACGTAGGCCTATAACTGCATTTATTTTGGTGTCTTTGCCATGTGCAATTTCAACACAGAGCCTCGTGTTTATACGGTCGTTATGTTATAGTGGTATGACAACACCCGATGCATCCGTCCAGCAGGTACAAAGTTAGAGTTAGGGGCTACTAAGCTATATAACATGTTCTGAATATTTAAGAGGGTTAGGGATCAGGGTTAGGAATGTATTGTAATGAATGAATGCACTGTTACTAGAAGCGAGAAAACATGTGTCCAAAATACATGCCGGTAAGCTGCAAGGAAATGCATTTTCAATGGGTGAATTGGCTGAAGACTTGAGGAGCAGCTGGGTGGTCAAGTAGTTATGGCTTGATTCTTGTGGTCCAGAGATCGAGGGTTCAAGCCCTGGTCAGACTGCTATATAGTGTCCATGGGCAAGGCACTTTATATGCTTGCTTCTCTTCACCCAGGAGGAAATGGGTAGGCCTACCCGCAAGTTACCTTGTAAGTATAGTGTTGCACTGTATCGTGGCTGCACTTACAGGATGTTCCCAGGTCACACTGTTCAGTGCGTCAGGAGCCAGACAGCCTGGAATGCGTAAAATTGTGCGGGTATGACAAGTTTCCAATGACCAGGGGTAATGTCTGTGAAGTGCTTAGGTAGCTCAGTGTATGGCACTATATCAAGTGCCGGATATTATTAAGATATTTTCAGGGATGGTGGGCCAAGTTTCCATTTCCCCCAACTGACCTCCATTTTCCACCAACTTTCTCTCAATTTTTGATTCCTTGCCAGGTGTGTGTCTGTGACACTTATTGTAAGAACTCTTAGTCAATGATGCAATTAAGGTCTGATCATTCTCATAATTGGGTGGTGGATTACTCATAGTGAATAGATTGCCCCTATTGTTCTTGGTTGAGGTCGAAGGTCATCTGAAGTCAAATAGTTAAAACCTTGATTGTAACCACTGTAACTTGATGGGACAAATTTCAATTGGCTCATACTTGGTATATGTTCACCATAGTACATGGTCTCTGCTTTTTTGGTTGAGGTCAAAGGTCATCTGAGGTCAACAGAGGTCAAACACCAAAAACCTTGTAACCACCATAACTTGATAGGACAGACTTCAATTGAGCCAACACTTGGTATGTATGTTCATCATAGTAAGTTATAACATGGTCCCCATTGCTTTTATTCAAGGTCCAAGGTCATCTGAGGTCAACAGAGGTCAAACACTGAAAACCTTGTAATCACCGTATCTTGATGGGGCAAACTTAATGCAGCTCATGCTTGGTACATGTGTTCCTCACATTTAATACATAGTCCCTGTTGTGTTTGGTTGCGGTCAAAGGTCATCAGAGGTCAACATAGTTCAAATAGTTAAAACATTGTAACCACCATAAGTTGATAGGACAAATTTCAATTGAGCTCATACTTGGTACATGTGTGTCCATCATTGTTAGTACATGGTCCCTGGTGTTTTTGGTTTAGGTCAAAGGTCATCATCATGTGAGGTCAACAGGGGTCAAAACCTTGTAACCAACATAATGTGATAGGGCAACGATAGGGCAAACTTCAATAGAGCTCATACTTGGTACGGAGATCAAATAGGTAAACTATTGTAGCCACCATAACTTGATAGAGCAAACTTCAATTCTTACTTATTACTTACTTACTTACTTTAAAGATCAAAGGTCATGTGAGGTCAACATAGGTCAAAACCGTGTAACCACCATAATGTGAAAGGGCAATGATAGGGCATACTTAAATGAAGCTCAAACTTTTGTTGAGATCGGATGTAAACTTTTGTTGAGATCGGATGTCATCAGAGGTCAACATAGATCAACATAGATCAAATAGTTTAAACAGTGTAGCCACCATAACTGGATGGGGAGAACTTCATTTGTGCTCATACTTAGTATGTGTGTTCATCATAGTTAGTACATGGTCGCTATTGGTTAAGGTCAAAGGTCATGTGAGGTCAACAGGGGTCAAAACCTTCAACCACCATAATATGATAGGGCAAACTTGTTGAGCTCATACCTGGTATGTGTGTTCATCATAGTTAGTACATGATCCGTATTGTTTATGGTTGAGGTGAGAGGTCATCTGAGGTCAAACACTAAAAACCTTGTAACCACCATAATCATAGGGCAAACTTCAGTTGAGCTCATACTTGGTTCCAGAAGTTCATTACCTACTGGCAGTTTCGAGCTATGCGTGGCCAGGGGAAGAGGTAGTCTGGGGGGTTATACTATGCATACTGCGGTTGCCTGCCAACACATTTCTGCAGAGCGCATGACGTGTTTCCATGGTTACTACAGACACAAAAGTAGCCTTAAAGGTCAAGCGACACTTCTTGTAAGTCAATGATGCCATAACTTAATAGGGTAAACTTAAATTGAGCTCGTACTTGGTACGTGTGTTCATTATAGTTGGTGCATGGTCCCTAGTGTTTTTGGTTAAGGTCAAGTGAGGTCAACAGGGGTCAAAACCTTTTAACCACTGTGATGTGATAATGCAATGGTGGAGCAAACTTCAATGGAGCTCATACTTTGTATGTGTGTTCCTCACAGTTATTACATGATCCCTGTTGGTTTTGGTTGAGGTCGAAAGTCATCAGAGGTCATCAGAGGTCAACATAGATCCATTAGTTAAAACATTGTAGCCACCACAACTTAAAAGGGCGAACTTCAATTGTGCTCATACTTGGTATGTGTTTTCATCATTGTTAGTATATGTTCCCAACTGATTTTGGTTATGTCAAAGGTCATGTGAAGTCAACAGTGGTCAAAACCTTGTAACCACCATAATGTGATAGGGCAAACTTCAATTGAGTTCAAAACTGATATGTGTGTTCATAGTTGAAAGGTTATCTGAGGTCCAACTATAAAAACCTTGTACCACCACAACTTGATAGGGAAAACTTCAGTTGAGCTCATACTTGGTTGTAGAAGGTCATTACGTACTGGCAGTTTTAAGCTATGCGTGGCCAGGGGGAGAGGTAGGGTCATATGCGACTCAATCTTGGTCTGATTAGTCATACTATGCATACTGTGGATGGTCGCCTGCCAACACATCTCTGCAAAGCGCATGACGTGTTTCCATGGTTACTACAGACACAGAATTATAGCCTTAATTAGGTCTTTAACCCATGGCTGAAATTAGGCAGGGGCAATTTGAATGACAATGGCTGAGAAGAGGCTCAGGTCCGTCTCTTTTGTTTGAAACCACAGGCAACCCAGCAATGGTCTGAAGGGTTATGGGATTTGTTTTCTGTACCATACTAGGTTTACCAAACAATAGTGAACAGTCTTCCTGAGATTCGGGGATAATCTGTTGTCAGTGAACCAACTACAAAGCGATGCTAATTCTCTACTAAGAATAGTTTCGATTGTTTTAAAATCCCTGCCAGAAACTAATAGAGCAGTATTGTCATATTTAGTACATGAACCCTATTGTTTTTAATTGAGGCCAAATGTCATCTGAAGTCAAACACTGAAAATCTTAAACCATCTTAACTTGATAGGGCATTATTCAATTGAGCTCATATTTGGTATGCATGGTTAGTACTTGATCCCTATTGTTTTTGATGGAGGTCAAATGTCAACAGAGGCCAAATACTGTAAAAACCTTGTAACCACCATAACTTCAGACACCAAACTTTTAATATGCTTGCTCATCATATGTAGTCAGTACCTGATTCCTATTATTCGCAGCTGAAGTCAACAGAAATCGAACACTAACAACAAGGGTCGAAATAAGCGGGCGCCAAACAGCGCCTGCTAGCGGCCGAATTGCGCCCGCAAGTTTAGTAAATACATTTTGTGGGCGCTACTTTTTTACCCCGAGAAGCGCCCGTCACACAAGCCCATATACTTCACACAATGCAAGCAATGAACTGATGAAATATTAACAGGCTCAGCACCGATGTGTGTTACCGCAAATTGTTAATTTGATTTCCGCAACTGAACGGACAATAAGACTCGTTCGATATACCTCGCACATCGGTAAACATTTTGAAACTACAAGTACAATTACTTGCACTCGTGAGTGTGCCGCAGAGAATGCCGCGACACAAGCACATCAATCTTATCATTCATATGACTGAGCAGCTAACTGTACTAGCTGTAAAATGAAATCACTCCTGCTTAGGTATGATTATAATATACATAACTACGCAATGGGCAATGCGACATGGTAGACGAGAATGTATGGCCAGTAACAAATACGGCATGACATTACACTGCAAATTAGCCACCGCCTGCAAATGCAGCTCATCGTAACTTTTTAGTTGAATGTTTACAACTAATCTGAGCAACTGAATGACAATCAGTTTGTCACAAAGATTATTCCAAAATGGTTTTTTACATTGTGAAAAGTTACTATTTGTTGTCTTTATACTGAAACTTGTTGGTAGGTTCAATAAAACATTGGCCAGTTTTTACGTTACATTGACCAAATATTCAGCTGATGATCACATAGCCTATGCTACAGTAAGTCAATGATAAACTTAGCCTAACCATTTCAGACTCAAAAACGATCTCAGGGGCTTGGCTTAGAAAGATTTCATAGCTAGCTACTCTAATGATTACTTAACAGTTATTTATATTGTAATCGTGATCTAAAATGATTTTTATGCTACAAAAGTGGTGATTTTTGTTCTATTGTAAGGTTGTTGAATTATAGTTTGAAAAATACAAGGCCTAGTAAGTAGTATCGTACTTAGGTTATCGAAGCTAACCCTAACACAGTAACACAGTGAGTGTGTTATGTGACCTACTTGATACATGTGCATGTTTTGTAATCACTGACAGACTAGATTGTAGTGTACTGATTCTGATGTATGGGGGATGTTAATGGATTATGCCATGGGGTATAGAATTTTACCCCATAATCATTGCAATTTATTAAAGCCCATTACTCTCACCCCAAATCTGTTCTGTCCAGCTCAACTGAAGTATGTACATAGGCCATTGATCTTCACTAAATGAAGTGGTCGCATCTGCGTGATTGGATTAACAAGGTAGTGAAATGATTGGATTGTTCAGCGGCTATGTTGGGTAGATCAAGACAGTTCTGGTCGATATCGGGGAGGGGGGGGGGATGGATGAGGACACATCTTTTGGTCAACACACATCGAGGAGGGAGGACACATCGAGGTAGAGAGGGACACATGGTAGGGAAGGAGGAACACACGGACACGGTAGGGAAGGAGGAACACATGTTAGGGAGGGACACATGGTAAGGAGGGACACATGGTACTGGTAGGGAGGGGGAAGACCGCATGGTAGGGAGGGAAACATCGGGAAGGTAGTGACACATGGTAAGGAGGGACACATGGTAGGGACATGTGAGAGGGAGGGACCCATGGCAGGTCGGGAGGGGCTCATTGTCAGAAGGTAGGGGCACATAGTATGGAGGGAGAGACACATGGTAGAGAGGTAGTGAAGGACACATGGTAGGGAATGAAACATGGGAGGGAGGAAAACGTGGGAGGGAGGGACACATCGAGGAGGTAGAGAGAGACACATGGCAGGGAGGTACATGTGAGAGGGAGGGACCCAGGGTAGGGAGGGACACATGGTAGGGAGAGAAGGACACATGATAGGGAGGGAGGGATACATCAGGGAGGTAAGGAGGGACACATTGGAGGGAGGGAAGGACACATGGGAGGGGGGAGGGACACATGTCCCTCCCACCCTATGTTCCTCCCTACCACATGTCCTCTGCACCTATGTTCATCCTCACCCCAATTCGCTCCACAAACGATGAACCCTTTATCATTAATACAATTATTTTACTGGCCCCTGGTTGCCATCAAGTGGCCCCTGGTTCCACCAAAATAATGGTTACCCAGGGGCCACTTTTTTGAAAAAATGACCTCTGGTCCACGGTTTCTTATTTCGACCCTTTTTTATAGATAATATATATTTGTAGATAGATTTGTAGATAATAGATTTGTAGATAACATAATTTGTTAGATGACATATATGTTAGAACATATAATAGGCCTACTTTAGCAAATATATGCGTTTGTATAATAAAACAATACCTTCTTATGGCAAATGAATACTAAACATTACATAATATGCAAATCAAATCATGCAAAATTTGTGTTGATAACATATTCCCTTTTCTCGCGCCATAGTCAATAGCTGTTGCTATTCAAGCCTAGCTCTACGCCCAGTATTAAATACTAAGTGTATTTATATCACTTTGTTAATAGACTACTTGATTGAAGTGAAACAAATTTACCCCAAAAATAGGCCTCCTTTAGCAAATATATACGTTTGTATAATAAAACAATGCCTGCTAATGGCAAATAAATACTAAACATTACATAATATGCCTACAAACCATGCACAATTTGTGTTGATAATATATTCCGTTTTCTCGCGCCATAGTCAATAGCTGTTGCTATTCAAGCCTAGCTATACGCCCAGTATTAAATACTAAGTGTATTTATATCACTTTGTTATTAGACCACTTGATTGAAGCAAAACAAACTTACCCCGAAAATTCAGTAATGTGGATTCTCTAACATAATAGTATTATGCTCTTGATCTACTCCTCTAGAAGTCTACTGTACAACTGTTGCTACTTGCTATATCTATACAGTACTCTGTGCAAGCATAGTAACACAAATTTGAATGACTAACTCTCTCTCTCTCTCTCTCTCTCTCTTTCTTTGTTTCGAATATCAACCAATCACAATGAGTTATATTGTTTTTTACAGTTTCCTATTGGCTGTCTGTGCAGAAAAAGTAATTAGTCGGGATCCGGAGCAATAGAATATGATCGACTATTGTTTGCCCTTTAGGTGTTTCATACTGCCCCGCAACTGTATTGTTTTCTGTGTCTGAAGGTCAGTTGATACTGCCGTGAGCTTCATATTTCACGCCATGCACACCATTTTAAAGCCACAATCTTAGACACGTAGGTCCAATACTGGTATAGAAAGTAACTCAAAGTTTGGCCCATAAATCTAGTAAATTTTTCAAACATCACAATTACGTTCAATTAATATTACCTGGTTCTCAATAGTTTTAAAACCACAAGTTTGATGTGTCTGATGGGCAAGAGATGTCGCATATACTCCATTATTGGCATAGTCTTTACAATCTCAGACGGATTGGGGCTTGTAATGTTTACACTCTAAGAACAAAAAAGTGTAATTCACTCTCAAAGGAGTGTGCCCATGGATCACTCTGTTATCGAGCGAAATTCCACTTCCAGTGGAGTGATAGTTCACGTCAATGGATTGAGATATCACTCTTATCACGTCATGTTATGTCGATGCGTCATATTTAAACCCGTTTTCGCTAATCGAACTAGCTACACATAAACAAACGCTATGGGGAGGGGGGGGGCGGTCTAGCTGTTTAAGTGAAGAGAGACAAAAGGTTTGACGGTCTACTGTCTGATAATGTTATATGGGCCTATAGGGCCAAGATGAAATAATCTGTATTGCTGCTGGGCCGCATCCTGTACAAGCGGCCGGTGGGACCCAAAACTGCATTTATATAAGTGAAAAGAGACAAGGATGGAACCAAGGATGGAACAACTATGCATACATAGTTCAACACTGAAACACCAATGATATCCTGTACATGGGCCCAGACCACAGCCCAAAGGGCCCACCAAGGACCCACCATGTGAAGAGAGACAATGACAAAGCTTGCTGCGTCACGGTTGGATCTATTACACATTGGAATTTTCAAACAAATGACAATGACACCAACTTTATCCTGTATATGGGCCCAGACAGCAATTTTGAAATGGCCCGGGCCTGGTCCCGAAAATGAATTTATTCAAATGAAGAGAGATGAGGATATAACTTGTCGCGTTGGGTCTATTACACATTGGGATTTACAAAATTACCAATGACAGCAATTTTGTCCTGTATATGGGCCCAGACGGCAGCTTTAAAAGGGCCCGAAAATGAATGTATTCAAGTGTAGAGAGGCAAGGATAAAATCTGTTGCTTTGGGATATTACATAACATTTCAGTGAAAATTAGACTGCCGCAAATGCGATTTCCGGCCTATTTCCAACATTTGCGGATGATATAAATAAAATGAGAACATCATACTTTATGTTACATGGACGTAGGCCTACATGGATGTTGCATGCTCGTGCGTTCAAGATCCAGTTGGCGATTTATTTAGACTGCTCATGCACGCTAGCCGCTGCACTGTCGTTGCAATTGGCAACGTTGCAGTAGCCTATGATGGAGTGAGTGGCTTTTCAGAATAGTTTAAGT
>JAODUJ010261066.1:0-10247 GCA_027564615.1 Psolus chitonoides
TCCCCAAGCAAGTAAATTATAGTTCAGGTGTGGAAGTATTAGAGTATTATATAGAGTCAATAATGTATCTTTCGGAACTAGGCAGGTTATTACAATACCATCTTGCTAATGTCCCCATCCGACAGACTCTAGTGAACTCTCAGCATTCTCCAAGTGCTGAGCAAGGTGGTAGCAACCTGTCTGCCACCACTGCTGAACTTACTTACTATGCGGATTTACGTCACTGTTTCCTCGCGAGGAGTTGGACGGGTCTTGGCCGATAGAAGGCTTCTCTTCCAGGCAACACAGTCCTGCATGTCGGTTTCGCCATAAACTGGTAATATCAGAAATTATTCTCATCAAATAAATACCAAACTAACCATTTGCGATGTAGACACAATATTGGCAAGAGCCATGGCTATTGGCAGTTCTTCCTTGTCCCCTAATATAGTGACTGGGCCCACCAGTCGGTCAAATCTGTCGGCCAGAACAGTGTCTGCCAGCGTGTCAAACACGGTCCCCTGAATATTATTATTATTAATTATAAGCAAACTAACCATCTGTGATGAAGACACTACATTGGCAAGAGCCATGGCTATTGGCAGTTCTCCCTTATCTCCTAACATAGTGACCAGTCCAACCAGCCTGTCAAATCTGTCAGCCAGGACTGTGTCTGCTAGTGTGTCAAACTCGGTCCCCTGAATATTATTATCATTAAATATAAGTATACTAACCATCTGCGATGAAGACACTACATTGGCAAGAGCCATGGCTATTGGCAGTTCTCCCTTGTCCCCTAACATAGTGACCAGTCCCACCAGCCGGTCAAATCTGTCAGCCAGGACCGTATCAGCCAGTGTGTCGAACTCCGTCCCCTGCTGTAAGATCTTGGTCAGGACCTCAATGAAGGCTGCCCTCGTTTGGACATCCTGATGGTACCCCAGACCTGAAAGAGGAAATTTAAAATTAAATGAGAGCTAATAGATCAGTTGGTAGAGTTCCGGACCACAAATTGAAAGATTGATTACTCCCAGGACCTGCGCAGGTTTTCCATTGTGTCCGTAGACAAGGCAATTTGCCTTGATTGCTGATCTTGACCCAGGGTACAACAGCATGGTTGCTTGGATTCCCACCCAAACCCCTAGCCACTTGCATTCCAATTCCTCTCCCATGTTATACATGGCGCCCTAGTACATACTAGCACAGTGTTCAGCCTAGCCGCTTGCCTTACAACACTATAGCTCAATGTAAGTAAGAACTTACAATTCTTTCATTGTCGGAAGAATCCTCATCTGTCCATTCACTATATTTGTCAGAATTCCACTCGCTCTGGAAACGATCGTTCAAAGTGGGTGATCCTATGGGTTGCCGTCCACTTTAGCTGAATGCTGTTGGTATAGGACTGTGGGATTCGTGAGGATCTCACTCCAGCTGTACTGACCTTGCCTCTCCGCTGAACACATGTCGTGATGGGAATAGAGGGATGGCATGCTTACATGGGCTACAGCTTGTCCTTCTTAAGACAATTCACCCAGACACACCTTTTGGGTCCATCCATAGTCAGTATAGATTGATGGTTAGTTATATTGGCATCAGGGGGGAATTCAAAATAAAAAGTCAAGTGTCTAAATTAGAAATAGCCTAACATGCTGTAGAATAGGCAAATTCAGGCCTATACTGATGATTTTTTGCAAAATTTTGGAATAGTTCCAACTTTATTCTAATATTTTTATGGCTACGGAAAGCTATTGGCGTACAGGCGTAGTCAAAACAACAATACCCTAACAATTTCTACCAAAAAAATTAAATTGAAAAAAAGAAAAAAAAATGGGCAGGAATTCCCCCTTTGGACTTCACACAATGCGGGAATGGACGTAAACATTGCGGGAATCCCACAATCGTGCTGCCAATGCCAACCCTACGAGAGTTTGAAACTACCCCAGGATGGGACATTGGTCCATCGCTGGATCACCCCACGCCAAAGCTGGTACCCATTTTCAGCTGGGTGGACTGGAGCAGGCAGAGTGAAGTTTTTTTGCACAAGGCCACTACGTAGCGCCAGTGGCGGCGGAAGCATCAAAATTTAGGGGGGGCGAGCAAACCAAGATCCGATTAATGTTAGAATGCGGAAAATGTTGTGATCGCCGTCCTGGGGGAGGGCTATAAGGGGAGGGGGTGTCCCCATCCCCTTTGTGAAATTTTTGAATATTTAATGTCCTTACATGCGATCTGGGGCTAAATTTGTTATCTTTGGAAGTTAAATACGTGTTTAGTATCGCCCGTTTTCTTCTTCCCTTAAGAGTTTAGGGGGGACGTCCTCCCCACTGAAAAATTAAGAGGGGGACGTGTTCCCCGCCTATGCGTAGTGCCCAGGTAGGACTGGACCTTTCGATTGAGAGTCCTAAGCTCGACTGACTGAACTACTGCACCTCTAATAGACTGATGGTGGCCTATATTTAAAATTAAATGAGTGCTCCAATCAAAAACATAAATTTGGGGGTTGTCATGCCTAATATACTTTATTCCTTTCAAATTTTCCTACTACACAAAAGTTCTTGGGTGACAAGTTGGTATGTCAGTAGGCCTGTCAACTAGACCAGCAGTATTCAAACTGGGGGTCACATCCCTTCTTAGGGTCCCCAAAATATTTGGGAGGGTTGCCAAAACAATTGGAAGAAAAAAGTTGCCGATATTTTCGAAAATGACGCAACAGGGTTTCTGGTCGCTACCAACACTTAAATTTAAGTTTGATGTTTTATATATTTTTTTTTTACATAGTTCGATGGGAGGGGGTGGAAGTGTTACAACCAGAGAGGGGATCCATACCCCCCTCCCCCACCCCAATTGGCTGCCCTTCAGAATTTGGGAACATAAATTGCTATAAATTTTGTAAAATATGTCTCCATTTTTCATCTTCGCATTCCTAATTATTCAACAATTTGTCCCTTTTGTCCTCTCTCCCATCAAACCCCACTAAAGCAATCATTCAGTTTGTTACACTTACTAATAGAGTGAGTCAGCCCGCTGTCAATGTTGGCATTCAATAAGTTAGTCATGGCCTGGATGGTGTACGTCCGTAGGTTGGCGTTGACATTATCTGTTGTTGGGGTTTTCACCCCGTTCGATTTCTCTTCCTCCCCCTCCGACGTCTCATTCAATAGATTCATAAATAAGGTAAAATATCTGGAGAAAAATAATTATGAGAAAATATATTGAACTATGCATGGCATTTTTTTATGTTATGTAACACATTGCTTTTCACCTGGCAGTGGCATACACTTTATATTAATTAAACCACTCATTTGTGCTTGCTTCTTGACAATAATAAAGGAAGATCTGTGATTCCTTTCTTCCAAGCAGTGTTTCCACATTTTCAAAACCGATTTCCTGAAATGCGCCTCCAAATTTCCCAATATAAGGTGACGATTTCCAGATATATATATATATATCAGGAAGTATGATCAATTTAGATAGTAACAAATGCTAATTTCTTCACAGGGACAGGATTTCCCGAAATTTCCTGAAATGCGAAAAATGTTAATTAGTTCTATGTGGAAACTAACAAAATCACAGGATTTCCCAAACAAACAAAATCCCCAAACATTTCCCATATTGATCAAATTTCCCAAATTTCTGGTAATTTCCTTGAAAGTGGAAACACTGCTTTCAATAGTATGTGCTTTTCTCTTGGCACCCTAGCATTATACATAGAAGATGCAATTACAGCAAGCATAACTATATATACACAATATTAACATGTTATGAAATTATGACATGTGTCATTAGATGTGCTAAGGTGTGTGTAAGGTGTTCACTTAACCTCATGACAAAAAATCATCGAGCTGTAGTTGCACGGGAACAATTGACGAGAGCAGTTCCTGCAGTCCCACTTAATCTAAGAGAAAGGCAGCCACGGTCTAAAAGACTATGCCGACTGATGACGATGATATGTGTCAAGAACACACATTTTCATGAAAACACATGTTACCACGGTCTCAATGTAGTACCACAGCCCTCTACACGTACTACCCTCGGTTATTAACAAATTGACAATCTACACACACTCAAAGAGTGCATTTTTCTTTCCAGTAATTTTGCACTGATGTGTCTCACTTCATCCCCTGAGGGATATTACTATAGTTGGCAACTGGCAAAGTTCTCACAGGTACCGAATTATATACCTATGGTTGTCGGAGGCATACCGATATCCACTTCTGCCTTGTGGCATGGAGCTACCAAAGCAGCCAGCCTTGCAGCTGCTTCTGCCGGGTGACTGCAGTTCCATACAGCCCCAACTATGGGTCAAATAGTGAACTCTATCCTGGTATCCAAAACTTACGTTTCATTGTTTATAAATTGGGTGAAGGTTACATTAAATGTGCACTGGTTAAGCTGGTATTCATATCAATATAATTCAGGCTATCCCATAACTTCTTGTTCATAGCAAGCCTGGTGTGGCAATTAGTCTACTTTCGGAGTTGGATACACTGTGTTCAACCCTTGAGTATAAACTGCTCGCTGGTTTGCTTTTCCATATCTTGCATTCTTGGCAAGCCTGGTGAGGTAATTGGTCTGAGTTGGATACCCTGTATTCAACCCTTGAGTAGACTGCTTGCTGTTTGTTAGTCAGTTCTGTGTGGTTCAATTGTTGACTTGATCCTCTTTGAGGAGACTTATGAAGGGCATCCAAGTCGTAATACTAGTTAATTGCTTCACAATTCTTTACATTTCTTGTAAAGGCCCCTGTCATACCCACATTTTTGTGGAAATTGATGTTAAATTGGATGATGATGAATTGTGACGCAATAAATACACTGGCTTCAATGCTAAATAATCGTAGAGCGGGTGTTTTTTAATACTCGCGCCCGCGCGTACACTGATGTATGCATTGACATATAGCTAGTCTTTGAAACAGCATTTACGCAAAGCCAGGTAAACATCATATTTAGAAAGTGTGTGTGAGACGTATGGGCGGATGCAAAATGAATCGACTGTAGTAAGTTGACCCCTATCACATAGGAAAATCATGTGGCTTGAACATGCAGCAAGGCAGGGTGGCATTGCACGTGCTGTGATTGGTGGTCTTCCTGCTGGTACCTGTCCGGGCCCTGGTAGACCTCGTCTTCGATGGGTCGTCAATATTAGTTCATGGTCAGGACCGTCATCTGCTGAACTGGTCGATGCTGGCAAACATGCATGTTGAGATCAAACCAAAGGCAAATGTACATCACTCATACATCTTGCATAGTAGAGGGCTTCGACAGGTGCTAAGACTATGAAGAAACATGATGATGAGGGTAATACCTGTAAAGGACATTGGCACCATTCCAGTGTAATACACCATATAAATGCACAATATTGTTAGGGTGGATGGCTTAGTGGTTAGAACTCAAGACTTTGGACTGATCAGCTTTTCTTTTGTGTCCTTGAGCAAGGCACTTTGCCTCGATTGCCTCTCTCCACCCATGTGTCATATTGGGCACAACAGCCTATTCCGTTGGTTGGATGGGTTGCCGTCCGGGACCGCTGTGCTGTTGGCCGTATCGGAAGGTGGGACTCGTTAGGATCCCACTGCACCTGATCCATCACCAGCCATATTGTGCTCATCTCTGCTGGTTCTTGGTGGTAATGAGAATAGCGGGATGGATTGCTGCAAGGGCAAACAGCCTGTCCTCCTGGCGCAGTCCAGGCACCTCTGGTCTTCATGAGCGCGAAGTCCCTGTTGCCGGGTTCCAGGGCCCACCCTAGGGCCCTGGAAAATTTGAGTCTTTAGATGCTGCCTGATGCAATCTGGCTCTTATTTATTTTTTCTGTCAAATGCATAACAATTTAGTCCCATAAATATTACCAACGAAACTGAAGAAAAGTGTTTGCAAACAAATGATTGTTGACACTAGACAGTCAAACAATTAAAGTTACTGTCTGCAAAAACAAAACAAATATATTTTTTAATGACCAACTCAATTTTTTTCGGCAGCTCCGATCTTTTCTGGCATTGTTGGTACCACAGTATCACAGATTTTGTAGGCCGCGTGCAGTTGTCGTTGGACATGGTGGACAGGCAAATTAATGTTATTTGATGTTGATCTCAATGAAACATGGTGATTATAATGTTTGAGGTCATGTCTACAAACTGGTGTAAAAATTTCAACCCAACGACCTTGATATGCAATTAGCAAGGGTCAAAGGTCATTTTTTTGCCATGGCTACAATCAAATTGCATCTACTTCCATATTTTCAGGTCTATACAGTTCTTGCTTCGCTTACACCTTAATTGATGTCTTATAATAAAATTGTATGTTTTTTCTCGCCACAACCAACATCGTGTTACCATGGCAACCAAATAACAAAACAATAGATATACAATACATGTATTGTATTGTTTTTCAGTTGCCATGGTAACACAATGTCGGTTATGTCGAGAGAAAATACAATTTTTTTACAAGACATCGATTAAGGTGTATGCAAAGAAAGAACTGCGACACGTTATCCATTCACTTCAAATTTTCTGGGAACGTACCTTCATATGTCAGAAACCTCCACATGAAAAATCAGAACTATAGAATGCTCTTTGAATTTTTAATTGAATTTTGAATGAACAAATTACCCATGTTTCTTGCTAGGTTTGCTACATATGCAGGGGTGATGGTGAACTGGCCAGAATACCATACGCACGTTATGTATCCACATTTTGTGGCTTTTTACAGAAAAATTCTAACAATCTAGGGGGGAAAATGCAGATTTTATACATATTCATGTCCTACTTATTACAAATTTCTGTTTTGAAACCTCGCTGTGAGAGCTAGCTGAAAGAGGCATGTTTTCTTTGTTTTCGTAAATTCTCCATTTATAATGAACTGCAAAATGGACTGTTGTCTTTTTTGCTGATATCAGCACCTCTTGTGACGTCATGAAGACTATCACGTAATATGTGATAATTCAGTTTTGACCCCTTTTGAAGCAAATTTTATAGATATTGTTAGTCTGATATTGTTCCTTCAACTATTTTGTATTCGACTATCAAATGTTGTTATACTAAAATAGAACTGATCATAGACTAGTTTCAAAACTGTTTCTTTAGATGAAGCTGAAGACCCTGCAGCTACACCGGTCCTCTGGGTCAGCAAATGGGTGGATTACTCTGACAAGTATGGTCTGGGCTACCAGCTGAATGATGGTAGTGTGGGGGTGCTCTTCAATGATTCCACTAGACTACTGCTGCACCAGAATCAAGAGTAAGTATATAGCAGATATATGAACTCATCCTCTAGGAGGGGTTACTCTAACAAGTATGGTCTGGGATACAAGCTAAATGATGGCAGTGGGTGCTCTTCCATGATTCTACTGCTACACTAGAATCCAGAGAAAGTACAGTCACTTCATTGACTGACCAGTTATCAAACTGGTGGTAGTGTAACCGAGCATTTCCTTAACAATGACATTGTTGTTATATAAAAATGAATATGAAGAGCCTTGTAAAAAAACATTTAATGAGGAGCCAGTGTAATCCAATGAATTGAGCATTCTGTATGATTCCTCTCTTCAGGAACCTTGAATACATAGGCCGTGACTGGAAGGAGTCCTACCCAACACTGACATCATACCCCGAGTCTCTCAAGAAGAAAGTCACGCTGCTCTCATACTTCAGAAACTATATGACAGAACACTTACTCAAGGTACAGTTTTACAGGAAATTAGTTTGAATGTTAATGCTTAATCAACCGAACCATTCACTGAACCATTTTGTGGATAATTATACTATAATCTAGTTCGGAGATAGCTTCTGCGCATGTGGGGGTGACCTCCCAGTTTCTGTTGCCATTCAATAATCACTTTCCAAATAAGAATATAATTTATTGTGTTTTGAGTTGAGATTTACCTACAGCCTATGATCCCAATTTTTCATACCCCTGTTGGGAAATAGTAAAGTCCACCTTACTGTGCATTTTCAATGGACTGCCCCACTCACATTACATTTGACATTTGAATAGTCCCAGTATGCATGAGGGGTATCAAGTACAGTATTTGTTGCCTCAAATTTGTTCTCTGTATTATTTATTCAATTATACTCAATTAGGTTTTCCTTAAATTACCCTGGCTTATGAAATCATACAGTTTACATTGTGACAAAATATCAATGGAAGTTATTTTGTTGAAGTAGAGAACAAGTAATCACGATCTAAATTAGTTGACTATTTTTGAGAAGGGTCTACAGCTGATGTAGCCTTCACTGACACACTGCACTGTGCATATAGCTGCAGTGAGTACGGTATAGGTAGTGCATGTACACAACATTCAGTGAACTTTCTCTAGCTTTTAGACAATGTTTTCATAAAAATAATTTCCACTGGCTATTTTACCTTGGACTGGATAATATCAATATATAATTCTGCATCAATGATTTTCTTGTGGCAAGCAAATTCAGTGAAACCATTGCACGATTATTCCATCTGATGTTAGTCTGTGATACAGCTGATATGTACACAGTATAGACTACGGCCTATATCATCTATTTTCCGATCATGGTCAGAAACAACCTTTTGACCTACTGTGCAATATTGCCCCATGGTGTATCTCCATGCTTCCTAGCTTATTATAAACATGCACAAAACAACATTCTTGCTAACTGCCATGCAGAGCATATGCAAGCTTATGAAACACCCCTGGATATCTGTCTGTTCGAACAGCTGTCTGCATTACGGCCGTTGAGATATATGACTTTCATTCCCAATTGATACTAATATTATGTAAATGTGCAGCTTTTGGTTCAAAAGTAACAACTTCAATGTATGCACAACACAACAACATGCTTGAATGTGGCCAGTATGTCAATTACCTAATATGATCGTTTTCATTGGCATTTGTGCTGCCATCATCATTGTCATCATCCTCTGTAATGTCTAGATTAATCCTACTAGATCAAACTACTCTCACACATGGGCGAGTTATGATGCGAGGTGATGCGAGTGATGAACTCATAACAACTAACAACTATCAACAACTTGTAAGAACTCGTAGCAGCTCATAACAGCTGCAGCACCTCGCAGTAGGTCTCCTCTGATCGCAGACATTTTGAACATGTCCAAAAATCTTGCAAGAGTCTCCAAGCTCGTGGAAACTCGTAACATGGCTCGTAAGAGCTCATAATAACTTGTAAGAGCTCTGTAGCAAAAAAAAACAAGGCAGCCACTTCAGCCCCAGCTACAGCAATAGTGTCATCTCAGACATCCATGTTGACAGAAGTGACGAAATTTGAGGAAAGGAAAGAAGACCACAACACCAGCATGAGATTTGGTGGGTATTCCGTACTACTTCCGGTTGACAACTCGCATTGTGAACTTGTAACGATATGTAACAACTTGTAAGTGCTTGTAATGGTCGCAACACCTCCCAAATTTCCTGCGATCTGCTACGAGTTGATCCTTGCAACATCTCACCGATGTGTGACAGTAGCTTTAGTGGGTAAGACGGTTCATGGCGGCTCTTACAGCTATCAGTTCGCTGGTAATGTTGAATGCAAGCTCCAATCCTTAAGATCTTGCCGCACAATGCCCGACCAGGTCTTGTTTGGTTGTCCTGAAGGTGCCCTACCAGAAATTGATTTAGACTGATCTAATTGTGAGAGCTACATGCACATGTTGTTACTTTGAACTTTTAATTTTCTTATATCAGACTGGTGCAGCAATGAACCCCAGGGAATCTGATGCTTTAGCGAGATTACCATACATGAGCTCCTGGTTCAGAACACGGAGTGCTATAGTACTACACCTCAGTAATGGAACAATGCAGGTAAGATGTAGGATGTCACTGCTTTGAATGCTTCATCATAACTATACTCATACAGGGAATCTGATGCTTTAGCCAGACGTGAGCTCATGGTACGGAATACAGAGTGCTATAGTACTACACCTCAGTAATGGAACAATGCAGGTAAGATGTAGGATATCACTGCTTTCAATGCTTCACCCTAACTGTACACATACAGGGAATCTAATGCTTTAGCCAGACATGAGCTCATGGCTCAGAACACAGAGTGCTATATACTTCACCTCAGTTATGGAACAATGCAGGTAAGATGTAGGATATTCCTGCTTTGAATGCTTCATCCTAACTGTACACATACAGGGAATCTGATGCTTCAGCCAGACATGAGCTCATGATCCAGAACACAGATTGCTATACAGATTGCCACACCTCAGTAATGGAACAATGCAGGTAAGATGTAGGATATTACTGCTTTGAATGCTTCATCATAACTGTACACATAC
>JAODUJ010261177.1:0-10245 GCA_027564615.1 Psolus chitonoides
CCCATAAACACACAACCCGTAGATGATTGTAGCATAGACGGCAATCACGGGGGGGGGGGGCATATGGGTGAGTGTCTCCTTCAATATCTGAGGATATGTCCATTGACTTTGATTTTTCACACAGTAAATTATTTGAAAATGGGGTCATGTCCCCCCCCCAAAAAAATTGAGAATAAATTGCTGCCAATGGGCCTACTGTATGTCATCTAGTTAAGGAGTTGTTATTCCAATTGACAACTCATGATTATGGACGTTATATGCATGTTAGAGACTGACTTCGGTCAGCTTGCGGTGATCATAACCTGTAAGGGTCTTTCGCGAGTTCCTGCTTGCAGGAGAATCAAGATATACATACATACCTACAAACATACATAACTTCACTATAGGCCCAGGTCACACACAATGTGAAGTGAACATAAACACATGCCTTTCGTTCCGAGGCGCACGATCACCCGCGCCTATACGCGCCAAAAGTTGATCTAAGATGCGTTATTATTCGTGCGCCTCAGTATTCAAAACTGCTTGTGTAATCACAGAATGTAACTAACATAACTCTTGTTATAATCTTGTGACATCGACTCAACCGGCAGATTCCCTGTATCAAATAGTGTAAGGAGTGCAGTGCACATATTGGAAAACCTCCCAAATTAGTTCGATCAGGGATCGGAATATATTTGAGAAAAAAAGTTTCCTTCAAATTGTGATAACAATTTCCACCAACTATGGGGCACATAAAATGTATATTTCCTAAAAGAGAACTCGTCTGGCTTAATAACGATATCATTCCCATGTTTTTACGCAATATAGATATCAAATGAATATAAATTTAAAATTAAAGAAATAAAGTTTTGTCTGCTGGCCGCTCTGCGAAATTACTCAGTCTTACAAGGCCGGCTGTGAGGAATTAATTAAACATGTGTCTAACGTTTGCACGCTCACACCATAGGCAGACGCGCATGCACTGATTGGTCTGATTATTAAACAATGAGTCAATGATGATTGATCTTCGGATACTCTACGCGGGAGACCTGAACCATGTGTGCGCTGTGTACAGCTATTTATAGTCTGCTTACGGTAGGGTCCCATTGTTATGCATGATGTAGGAATGTGTATGACGTCATCTAGGTCAGTTATATGTTTACTTTGCACCGTACTGAGCACATGGTCACTTACTGTATTATTTTATATACCTTTACTGTATGTATGCAATGTGCATACATGTACTATATCTATGCACTAACATACTGTGTATGCATGTGCCAGCCAAGGAACGAATACAGGCAGTACAGTATTGGCCATCTTTGTGTTCAGTCGTGTTTCTTTTTGTTTGCTTGTCTGTCCATCCCCACCTGGACTCTACACTGGCGTAGTCGGCAGGATGGTGTTTAAAATTTGTGGTAGTTCATAGCCATGATGATATTTTTGCTGCTACAGAGTTACTGAATTTTGCTGGAGTCCCAAGGCCAGCACACCAGGACTATTGTGAGTTTATCAATGTTACTCCTAGGCCTACGTGTGTTACAGTTAGTTATACTTTCTGGACTTTTCATTATCATTAGTCTGGATTATCATTCCAAAATGGATCCTGCAATTGAGAAGGGCGTGGTTAAAACATTGGAGGACAAACAGACTTCAGAATCAGAGAGGTATCCTCATTTAAAGTTTATGATAGCTGATTATATTAAAGAACTATGTCAACAACATTGTTTGGACCTCTCAGTATTAAGAACCAAAGATGAAAGGGTAGCAGCTCTTCAAACAATTCCAAATTTGAGAGACATTACTGTTCATCATGGAACTAATCCAGAATCATCAATCTCCAAATCGCAACAGTATTGTTTGCAGGGGTTTCATTCGTTGAGCTCTGAGGACGATCTAGAGTGTTACCTCGCCACTTTTGAAAGACATTGTACCAATCGGAATATTCCTGAGAGTAAGTGGACTTACATTTTAGAATCTTATCTTACCGGAAAGGCTAAAAAAAACCTTCCATTTGCTTAGTGAGTTACAGAAGGAAAATTGCTGAGGTAAAGGAAGCTATTTTTGCAGCGTATAAATTGACACCTCATGCCTATCGTGAGAAGTTTCGTACTGCTAAGAAATTTCCATCAGAGACATTTAAACAATATGCAAGCCAGTTAAGCCTATATTTACGTCGTTGGATTACTCCTTCTACAAAACTATTATCTATGCCAGAGTTTGGCATCGTGCTAGATAAACTTATAGCAGACCAATTGATTTTCTCGCTTAATGATGAAGGTTTACGGCTGAAGCTATTAGAACAAAGATGGACGGAGATCAGTGATCTCACTGACTTTGCAGATGATGTCATGGTAGCGCGTACTACTTCTAGGAATCGGATACAGACAAATACTAGTACATTTCCACGAGATGCTCCTTCATATCAGAATCAGACACAGAGTAATTTCACGATCAGACAACAGGCGCAAGGACCACCGCAGTTGAGAAGGTCGCCACCGAGGACAGGGATGACCAATGTCCGGTGTTATACATGTAATCAAATAGGACATGTGAGTTACTCATGCCCAAATGCCCAAGGTCAGACGATCAACTTTGTAAGGATATCTGATGATGTGCGTCACGAGCAGATGATTAGGATTGGAAGTGCCCTTCAAGATGAGCGATCTAAGCCTGTTGTTAAGTGTTCTTTGGACGGTGCATATTTTGAGGCTACTCTTAATGGAGAAAACATTTTTGCTTATGCTGACAGTGGGGCTGCTAAGACTTTAATTAATCCCTCACTGGTCGGTAAAGAACAGATCATTCCTCTTGATGAGCCACTTAGTTTTTCACTTTTGGACGATACACCACTTGTGATCATGGGTAAGGCATTGGTCAATTTGTCAATTGCAGGTGAGCACGAATGTGTTGAGGTATTTATAACTGAGATACCATGTCAAATTCTTCTTGGGAGGGACCTACTCAAACGTTTTTCATTAGTCATTGACATGGGTACTAATACGTATTGGGCTCAAAGGGGGACCCCATGTGTGAAATACCCATTAGTATGGATAACCAAACGTGGTGGTAGTATTGAGAAGTCGGTGTCCGTAGAAGAGAAAACGCCCCATGTCGTAATACCCCATGTTGCTAAAGAAACAAGGTCTGAATCAGTCGCTTCATGCCAAATACCAGGATTTGAGGCACTGAAAGACAATTTATTACATAATTATAGTGATGTCTCCGTTGACCGTCCTGGTTATTGCAACTGGTTGAAATGTTGTATTGAAACTGATGAGGCTAAGCCAACAAAACATAAACCCTATAAACTTTCCCCAAGTAAAAGGGAAAGTTTAAATTGTCAAATAAAAGAGTTACTGGAATTAGGGATAATAACGCCTTCTACCTCCCAGTGGTGTAGTCCAGTGGTGATGGTGACAAAATCTGATGGTACTTTTAGATTGGCAATAGACTATCGATCCCTGAATGCTGTTACTCGGCCCCTAATTACCCTATTCCTACCATCGAGTCCATTTTACACTCTATGCATGATTCTAAAGTATTTTCAACTTTAGATCTTAAAGCTGGATTTTGGCAATCGGCAGTTCACCCAAAAGATCAAGAAAAGACTGCATTTATTTGTGATGAAGGTACTTTTGAGTTCAGGCGTTTGCCATTTGGATTGAAGAATGCAAGCCAACATTTCCAAAATCTAGTTGATGTTGTACTTAAACCCTTGGGCGTTAATTCTTCTAGAAAGTGTTATTATCCTTATATTGATGATATCGTAATACATTCTCCCGATGTCGAGACCCATTTTCAGGATTTGAGAATGGTTCTTGACTGACTTAGGTTGGCTGGATTGACAGTTAATCCAGCGAAATGTCAAATACTTTGTGAACAGGTCAAATTTCTAGGATATATTATTGGTAGTCATGGTATCAAATTAAATCCTATAAAGTGTGAAGCAGTGCAGAATTTCCCTCCTCCGAAAAATAGGAAGTCCCTCGAGAGATTTCTTGGACTAGCTGGTTGGTGTGCTAAATTTGTTAAAAACTATGCCAAGATTGTAGCACCCTTAAATAAGTTGAGACGTAAGGGTACAGAATGGAATTGGTCAAAACAGTGTCAAGAGGCATTTGTTCATTTGAAGAACGAAATTGCAGGTACAGTGGCACTCACAATACCAGATTTCAAAAGCCCATTCGAGGTTCATACTGATGCCTCTACGGTAGGTCTCGGTGCAGTGCTTGTTCAGCGTAATGCAGAGGGGGTGCCAAAGGTTATTGAATTTGCATCGCGTGCTATCCGTGGAGCAGAGATAAATTACTCTGCCACAGAATTAGAATGTTTGGCAGTCGTCTGGGCTTTCGAGAAATGGCGAGCTTACTTGGAGTGTTCACATACAACAGTGTTCACTGATCACCAAGCATTAGTTTGGATGCTGCGTAACAAAGGACTTAAAGGTAAATTGATAAGATGGGCTCTAAAACTCCAGGAGTATGACTATACAGTGCACTATCGGCCTGGTTCTCAAAATTTGGTACCTGATGCACTCTCTAGGGCAGTAGTATGCATTGTAAATTATGATGGTAATGTTTGTTTTCATCCTAATTGCAAAGGTGATCCAGCCAAAAAAGTGAACTGGAT
The DNA here is from genome assembly GCA_027564615.1 of Psolus chitonoides. Lineage (NCBI taxonomy): Eukaryota > Metazoa > Echinodermata > Holothuroidea > Dendrochirotida > Psolidae > Psolus > Psolus chitonoides. The sequence continues at coordinate 4,612 of JAODUJ010261177.1, forward strand.
CCAATGTGAGGGATGTGACAAGTGGTTCCATTGGTGCTGTTTAGGCCTAAATAGGCAGGAGGTTGATGGTATGTCTGATTTTCATTGTGCAAATTGTACCCCTAGTATGGATATGACACAAAATGTTACTGTAGTACAGATGACGAGTTGAACTTCAATGTGTTGCCTGACACAAATGAATTTATTTCAGGTCAGCAAAATGACAAATTTGTTTCAGACATTGTTGTCAGATTGTCAAGTTCCACCTCTACTGCTGATTTGATTAACCAGCGGTATGTAATAGAGGATCATTTGTTAAATTATGTCGATGTTTCAAAGCAGACTAAGGTGGTGGTCCCATCTCTGCTAGTGCACAGTGTTATCAGTCATTATCATTGTTCTCCTGCCTGTCCCCATTTTGGTATAAGGAAAACCATATCAAAAATTGGTGAAAGATTTTGGTGGAAAACTTTGAAGCATGATGTTGAAGCTTTCATTAAAAGATGTAGGTTGTCAGCTTTCGAAACCAGTATATCAAAAACCTTTAGGATTGATGCAGTCCACTTCTAGTCTTTGCCCGTGGGATGTGCTGGCTATGGACCTTTTGGGACCTTTTCCTGAAAGTAAGGAAGGCAACCTTTATATTCTAGTTATTACAGATCACTTTTCGAAGTTCTCTCTTTTATATACATTAAAGAGGGCTACTGGAAAAGTCTTGGCAGCAGTTTTGCGAGAGCTTTTTTGTACCTGGGGAGCGTGTAGGAAGCTAGTCTCGGATAATGGTCCTCAAATGGTATCTAGGCAGGTAGCAGAAATTTGTATTTTGTGGGGGGTGAAAAGAGTTTTCACTGTCCCATATCATCCACAATCAAATTGGGTTGAACGGGTTAATAGGAATTTGGTGTCCATGTTGTGTTGCTTTGTTGGCAGTAACCATAGAGATTGGGACAAATATGTGGTAGAGTTCATGTTTGCCCTAAATTCTTTTCGGCATGATGCAACAGGTTTTGCACCAGCAGAATTGTTTTTTGGTCGGAAAATCAGAGGACCGGGGGAGTGGATAGATAGAGAATTGGTGGGGGTGGGTAGACAAGCAGTTGGAGGGGTTGGGGTTCAGAATGAAATGTTTCTTCGAGCTAGTGAGAACATGCTTCGTCAAAATAAAAGAAATAAGATGAAGTATGATGTGAAGAGGTTGGAGACTAGTTTTAAATTAGGCGATAAAGTGATGCTTAAATCACATCCCATATCCAATCTTAGTAAGGCTTTTTCGGCTAAACTAGCACCAAAGTGGAGAGGTCCGTACTTAATTGAGGAGCATCTTTCTCCAGTCAATTATACCATATTACATGAAAATGGTGATAGACGTGTTGCTCATATTGATCAACTTAAACTAGTTATTTAGGAGTGGAATCATTTCAAAGCGGGGGGAGATGTAGGGTCCTATTGTTATGCATAATGTAGGAATGTGTATGACGTCATCTAGGTCAGTTATGTTTACTTTGCACCGTACTGAGCACATGGTCACTTACTTACTTACAGTCGTGTTTCTTTTTGTTTGCGGGTCTGTCCATCCCCACCTGGACTCTACATCATCACCTAAAAATATTATTTCACTGCGACTCCGCCCTCCACTCAAAAGGTATAGTTTTTCAACTTAGAATTTGTTCATCTTGGCTATAGCCTGCTTGTACAATGAGATCTTGATCCCAACGCACACATAAAACATAATTTCACTGTGACTCCGTCCCCTCCACACAAAAAGTATATATTAAGAACTTATAATTTATGATATAATGTCAAACTTTAGGTTCGCTGCTGACTCCGCCCTCCAGTCTCAAAGAGAGCTCCTTCCTGATGGTGGGGTATTCTGGAGTTAACGTTAGGGAACACAACTGCAACTAAAATTGTTGCAAAAAAAGCAAACCATGCACTACTTAACCTAGGCTAATCCTAGTAAAATGTCTACTAGCCTACATAATTACCTTGTCCATAATAGGTACAATTGCAGAATGCGATGCTCCAATGTAAGTTAGGGTCGTTCTCAGAAGAATGTCAAGCTTGACTGCATCACAACAAACAGTTACTCTATTGTTGTTACTCTATTTCAGAAGGGGCATTGCATTCTGCAATTGGTCCGCGGTAGTGAACGACTGTGCTGCTGCTTGCTGAAGCAAATTTTTGGTTTGGTTTTTTGGATCCAGCTAGCCTATGCCATGGAAGTTTAATGCTCAAAATAAGTTATGACTAATAATGTAGCTAGTGCGTGCGAAATTGGCCCTTACCAGGTGGGATGCTAGAAAGACTGATGGAAAACTGCTTCAATCCTGAGAAGCAGAACATGCAGGATGAAGACCAGGCCTTCAAATTCCAGGGTCTTGAGTGATGGAGCTAAACTTCTAGCATATCTAGATAACTGTATGAAGAAAGTTGTTGATGTTACTGTATCTGAACTTGATAATCGATTCTCCAACTTGCTAGGTAAAAACCCAGACTCTGAAGCTCAGAATGTGGTGAAAGCGTTTGGTGTATTTCACCATGACAAATGGCCAGACATCAAGGCTGCACTGCTTGAGTATGGAAACAGTGACATCAAACTCTTGCTCAACTGGTTCAAGGACATGTTAGAGAAGTCAGGATGTGAAACTGAGAAGGTCATATCTGAATGGAGGAAGATGATGGTGACAAGTAACTTGTTAGGCAAATCCTACCCTGAACTTTATGAACTGTTACTCACAAAAGCTCCTTACAAGCATGATCTGAAAAATGTACTGCATCTTGTACAGATACTTTTAGTGCTGCCAATAAGCTCAGCTAATTGTAAAAAGGCATTTTCTGCGCAGAAGAGGATTGTCAATGTAAGTAGGTCCAGCATGAGTGTCAATACAGCTTCTAATTTGATCCTAATTTCTACAGAGGGCCTGGAGCTTGCCTCTTTTAATCCACAAAAAGTTGTTGCCAAATTCATTTGATAGCCACTGGCTCCTAAAGTGGAAGTTTTGGTCGCCAGCAACTTCAAGTGAAATGATGAAAAAAAAAAGGGCTAGACAAAGTATTTTGTAATGTAAGGCAAAGTCGTAAATCGTAATAAAGGTGATATTAATTAACTTTAAACTTACCAAGTACTTTGCTTGCATTTTGTGTCTTCATTCCTGAACCTGCATTCACTGTTTGTCACTGGATGAAGATGAGGATGCTGGCGGTGGTGATATGGAAACTATATCCTCGCCCCAACTTTCTCTGCAGATAGGCCTTCTGTTTTTGTCTTTTTGCTACCACCTCTGCCAGTATTTAGGTCCCAGAAGCGGGATGAGTCTGCAATAGTTACATGCCTGCCTCAATACTTTCTGAACACTAAATTTGAGAAGAGGAGGCTAACCTTCGCCGGTGTTCATCCATGATCGCATAGGTTCAGGGTTCCTCGATGAGCCATAATTGGATTCCTGAACCAGTAAACCTCCAAACCTTTTATCTGATAATTGGACAGTGCATGGGCGTGGATCATGGGGGGGGGGGGGGATGTGACCCCCCCACTTTTTGAGAATCCTCCCCATGACTTTAATTTTCACACAGTAAACTTTCTGAAAATAGGCCATGTCCCCCCACTTTTTGAAATGGATCCACGCCAAAGGCCTGGGATAGACCTGAGCCTGTACCCACCATCATAGATTTATTGAAAGCTCTAGAATGTACTGATTCACTGGAACAACTGTTTGATACAGTATCTTCATTGATTCCTTGCCAGAAGAAAGGAATCTGGATCGCAGGGTCATTATCCTATTAGATAGGAGTCTGATCATCCTGAATTATTGTCTAATTACAACAAATTTGTATTTGTTTATCTTGCAGGAACTCACATACTTCAGCAAGAAGGAAATTCTACAGTAAGTGATTAGTAAAGCCTCAATCTTAATTGATTAAATTAAATTTGACATTCATGTCGAAACTGTGTCTCTACTGTGTCTCTACAATGTTTAAGAAGATTCTAGTCTAAAAGAAGTGATCTCACCTTGGCTTTATTTATGTAACACAAAATATGAGGCTCTATTTTTTCTGGGCCTACGAAAATCTTATCAAATATTTACATGTCATTGATGCAACCGGGTGTTTTCAACTCAAATAAGGGCATTCATTGAAGCCATAGCCTGATTTGGAAAGTAGAATTCCAAGGGTTATAAAAATCTGGATGCATATCAGAATTGTAGTTTTTTATCAAATGGGACATTATACCAATATATTACAATGTTTTAATATTTTGAAGTTTGATTATTGTTTGCCCAACAAAAACAGCTTTTGGAACTTTGAGAGCAAATAAAATCTGGGAAAAAAGAGACTGGCTTTCAAAATTTGGCTAGAACATTCCTAATCCTGAAAACCGGGTCTGTCCATTACAACCTACCAACACCACCAAAATAATCTTAAACAAGACTGGATATGGTTGCGGAGATATTGTAATTTTAAGGAATTGCTACTACATCCCACCCACTCCTCATGGAGGTGAGATAGTCATTAATAAATAGGGGTTATCTATGCACTGTAGGCAACCTATGTGCCAGTCAACATTCAATCCACGATGGCACTGGTGAGATAATGTGGTTAGGAGCAATTTGGCCCTACCATGCACTTACGAATATCAATGAGATGCATCGAAAACAACAGCGGTCCAGGGCCTACCACTGAACGTTCAACACCTGCGTGGCAGATAGATATGTCTATTAACAAATAAACAGGCTGAAACAATAGCGAGGAATCGGCTAAGATTCTCGTGAGGGTTCAGCAGTTCACTATAAGGTTAGGAATGCGATCTTCACAGTGATATAGGAGGTAGCCAAAGAAACAAACACATTGAAATCTCGATAATTATAAAAAACAATTTGGGAAGATTGCACCGAGTGCTATGAATCTTATAAATGGAGGACTGAGATTTTGCCAAGCTATATTCAGTGTAGTCTCATGGGCTAGCACCATCACGTGTACAAAATTGTTTGACTCGCAGAGCTCCACAATCGATGTCATAATGTACACATTCGTGATTAGGAGACAGGTAATTTTAGCTTACATAGATACCCAAATAAGTGAGTTTACATGCATGTCGCCCTCTTCCCAATCCACTCAGCAGGAAGCGTCAGGCCGTCAACATTGATTACTTTGATTGTTCTGCAGTTGCCACGAGAGGTTTCACTTGCTGGATCCAGAGAGTGTTCGGGCAAACAAAAATGCGAGACTCAGTTTGGAGACAGTTCTTATGCTACCAGAACTAAAGGTAAATTGATTCGTTCACACATACAGTCTCCCTGCTAATAATGAGCACCGACTCTACCATCGCGCATGCTCAGTTGGTAGCTCATTGCCACCGTTCCCTATTCCTACTTAGCGCCCTCTATACACCCAGTAGAGAGGCTGCCTACTCATTCAAGAATTTCCCATTCCAACAGCACCCTCGAGGGCATGGTATGGTTAGCAGCTAGTACCTGGTCTAAGTAATGTCATGAAAAACCTATGTGAAGGAAGTATAGGCCAAGGTTAGGTTTATTAACTCTATGACCCATGGCTGTTACTAAGGCTACAGGAAGTATAGGCCAAGGTTAGGTTTATTAACTCTATGACCCATGGCTGTTACTAAGGCTACAGGAAGTATAAGCCAAGGTTAGGTTT
>JAODUJ010261288.1:0-10245 GCA_027564615.1 Psolus chitonoides
GATTTGGTGTCCCCATTACCTTGGTCAATTTTGTCATCTTTCAGTAATTGACAACATCCTATTGTCTCCAGTGCATTGGAAATTAATCAATTAAGTTAGATTAATAAAATATAGATATTTGGGCATGAAAAAATGTGTCTTCTGAAGAACAAAGACCATTTTGAAAAGTTGGCACTATGTCCCACCATTGGCCCCCTAATTTAGAGAATGACCCGAATAGTGGTTTACTAATTGGACAGAGCTATGTTGCAGGGCTCGATTTTAATGGTCATCTGGTCGTCCCAGACGACCAGAGACGACCAGAATGCATGGCGGGACAACTAGAAATGTCAGGTAGGTCGTCCGCCCGGACGACAAAAACAAGAATGACACTTCAAGGTGTAGAATAGCCAGACTAGCACTAATGCAATCTCATATCATTCCAGTTACAATCCCAACTGCGAAAGAAACTTGTTCTATAACTATCAGTCCTGATCATTTTCTAGCCTAAACACTGTAGCATAGGAAGATGTGGGGCCTCCATCAAGAACTTTTTTTTTTAAGAACAACTCTTCTGTAAGAACAATACGGCCTTTCCAGGCCCAGTATGGGTCCCAAAAAAGCAACTAATGGGAACTTTTTTTTCTTTTTCTGAAGACAAGCCAATTTTCTTTCGGACAACCTAAACGGGTAGACAGGTTGTCTAAATAAAACACAGCATTCGGACAACATTAACATTTTATTAAAGTCGAGGCCTGTATGTTGTATGCCTCAATCCTGGCCTATCAAGGGTTGGTGGGTCTTGTCAGTATAAGCCACCAACCAGTGGTGGGCAAGAAAAGATTTACCCCAATCCGTAGCATGTTTATTATACCCATTAACGTAAGTAAAAAATGTGAAAATATAACATTCTAACAAGTCTCAACTAATACCTCATATCTTTCCTGTACGTTCCCATACCTTCCCGTAGAGTTATTATCTTTACTTAATTAAATTATCAGAACTTTGTGGTTCGATGTTGTCTCTTGCAGAGTAATGGGGACATATCATGTAGCAAAATAACAGAAAATGTACACTTTCTCAAAGAGATTTTACTAAACCTGATAGGCTTGATATCATCTTTATCACAAAGGTGCGTACACAAGAAGTTGACAATTCTAATAAAAAATCTCAAAGCTATGTGCTATCACCCATCTAGATATTATGTACATGTGACATGAAAAATTATGCACTGCTTCGCTTCAATATTTTTTAAATGAAATTGACCTCGGAATGAACTGTTATTGAAAAGGCTTGGTAAGGGGAGTGAACTTCTTGAATGAGATTGTGGTGAAATTGACTCATGATTGCATATAGTAGGCTACCTAGAAAAATATGTAATTAATCAACTGATGCATCATTGGACAACATGAAAGCAAAGTATGGGATGTTAATTAAAATGCAGATGAAAGCAAATTATGGAATATTGATTAAAGTGCCAACTAGGATTGTGAGAAGGTAATTGTGGTCAGTTTAGCCATCTGTCGTGAAGTGGTGTAAGCTAAACCAAATAAGTGATGAGAATTCTGTTCATTAGGCAGCTTCCAGTATCTCAGTTGGCTGAATACTAGTTTGACTCTACAGTGGACTAAAGCCTCAACTCTAACCCATGGCTGTCATTGGGCTTGGGGAATTTGCGCAACAATGGCCGAGGAGGCGCTTAAGACAGCCCCTATTGTTCGCGACATTCCGGTAGCATCACGCCTTAGTTGCCCTGCCTTTCCCTGCTAGATATATCATTTCGCTACTCAGTTTTGAGGTTCGCATGGCCAGGGGAAGAGGTAGGGTCAAATTTGACCCAGACATGGTCTATAGGATTAATTGGAGTTGAACAGTACAATTATAGGAGAATATGCAAATTTCTCACTAAAGTAGTATAAGCCATTCCTCTGACCTGGTAATCGATCAAAATAATCTAATGGGAAGCGATCGGTCAAGTGTGTAATAAAAAGGTACTTTCAGGGTTTGATGGATCTGCTAGTAGAAACGATCAAGTTTACTAATCCTTTCAACATATTTTGAAAGTATTTTCAATATAATGACCTTTATTGATTTCTTTTTCCCCTCCAAATAATTTGTGGAAGAGAAATTGGGAACTAATTTCAATTCTGTCAGCGCACAAATTGGCTGCTTCTTGCACACATGTTCATTGTACGGTATAGTACAATGCGGTATCCTACGGTATAGTACAAGGCCCTATAATTAATTATGAATATATACAATACAGAGCGCAACAAATTGTAAGAACTTCAACACTGCGTTCGAAATTGGTATGTTTAAAATCATGAAATCATGAAAATGATAAAGAATTCCATTTTTTCCAGCCAACTCAAAGTGATGACATCATAAATGTTGTCAGATAAGCTTTTATGAGTAAATAGTCGAGTTACTCAAGAAAACCCAGAAAATTGTATTGCAATCAGATTATCAACAACAAATGTAGTTTTGATCAGTTTATCTACTCCTTATTGTTAACAGTTAGGGCCACTCCTTTATGGCACGGATGGCCAACCTGTGGCCCACAGGCCATATGCGGCCCGCGACATTGCTCTGTGCGGCCCACAAAGCCCCTATAAACTTCAAGAGAAAATAAAAGAGGAAGACGTTACAGGGTTCCCAGTCATTCTGGAGATCGGGGAGAACCTTGAAAATGAGTTGACATTTTCGCAGTCAGGAAAAACTGAGGGCATTTGAGGAAGACACCAAATACCAGGGAAAACTCCGGGAAGTGTTCCTGTTAACATGGGAGTAGGTACCATTTTCAAATCTTTGGTACGACGCAACCCGGATTCAAACCCGAGACCTCTCAGCTGCAAGGCTGATGCTCTAACTAACCACTTGACCATGCACTCAAGCTTTATATTAAGCGGGCACCGGGCGATTTTTACCCCATGGTCCCCGAGGTTCAGCGTCTGCCTTGCCTCCATAATATACTGCCAGGCGACACCTAATTTTCGTACACAGCGCCTGGTCATTCGCACTAAAAACGCACTAAAAACGCGATCGTAATGGCATTCACAACACATGAAGGCCTTGTTCAGTTTAAAGTGATGCCGTTTGGTGTCGTTAACGCTCCAGCGGTAGCCTTTTCCTGTTTGAAGTGATGCCGTTTGGAAAATGGCTCTTGGTCTTAGAAAAATCAATTAGGGTAGCCTAATCAATTTCATCTAATTCATTTCCACATGGTGGCCCCTGGTGATCTGAAAAGGGGTCCCTGGTTCCACCCAAATCCCAGCTATCAGGGCTACTTGTCACAGAAACTGGTCCCTGGTCCGAAAATCCTTATTTTCGAGCCCTATCTACAACAATGACAACAATAAGATAATGATAAAAATGGCTCACAGTTCCCATTTAGTGAATTGAAAGATTTCTTCGATGAAACACTTGAGGTTAGAAGAGTAAATATTTGGGCTAAAAATCTGGCAGTCAATTTTTTTAAGTTAAATTGTTTAATAAATATTTATCAACAATTTTAATTTGTGGGTAGTGAACGTATCTGTAGAATTTTTTAGAGAGATCATGACAATATTGAATGAAACCTGCTGTTCCGAAAAGCTGAATTTCTTAGCATACCAAATTAAGTTACCTTGCTGCATCATACATGATTAATGATCCGATTCAACATCAATTTTCCACACAAATTTGGGTATGACGGGGGCCTTTACAAGAAATGTAAAGAATATTGAAGCAATTAACTAGTATTATGACTTGCATGCTCTTCCTAATGGTCCCCTCAAAGAGGATCTAGTTCACAGATGCCCCACAGAACTGACTTGCATGCTCTTCCTAACAGTCTCCTCAAAGAGGATCTAGTTCACAAATGAACCCCACAGAACTGACTGACAAACAGTGAGCAGTCTACTCAAGGGTTGACTACAGGGTATCCAACTTCCAGAGCAGACCAATTACCAGGCTTGCCAAGAATGCAAGATATGGAATAGTGAACCAGCGAGCAGTTTATACTCAAAGGTTGAAAACAACTCCCAAAGTAAACTAATTGCCACACCAGGCAATGAGATAGCAAGAATTCTATTGATGAGAATACCAGCTTTACCCAATTTATGAACGTGTAATTTTTTATTTGCAAACATAACTCTGCAAACAAAAGCCATCATTGGCCTCCGAAATAACTGAAATCCTTGTTTCCATAAAGAAGTTTTTTAAAGTGGCACATCACATTTGTTTTAGCATTTTATATCGTTTGGAAGCGTATTGTCCTTAGTGAAGTCATCCTTGGTTAGAGCAATTTTTATTGTAACTTTTTGTGTTAAATGCCAGCATATCTCAGGATTGTTATGAGAGAATCCAAACCAATTAAAGTAGTACCTGGAGTAGCCTGCAATGTCACCAATGTGATGTACACCATACATTCAATGTATATCGATATAGTTTGGTGATGTCATTAGGTGGTGTGTGTGGTGCAGTGGTCGAGTGATCCGCCTCGCACCGATAAGTCCCAGGTACAAACTCCACTCGGTGACATTAAAATTGGAAGAGGGCTGTACTGCAGTTGTTGTTGAGTAGTCCCACCACCTCTCTCAACATTTAGGGAAGGGCCCAAATGCTGAGAGTTCCACTCGCGTCCGTCGGATGCATGGGGACGTTAAATGTCGGTCCTGGGAGCAGGATTTGCGCACGCCCGCCTCGTTACACTATGAGCACTATTCGTAAAGAAAATGCGAACTCTCGTCGGTGCTCATCCATGATCACACTTGTTTAAGGGGTCACGGTAGAGCGGTCTCAGTCAGGTTATATCCTGTGAATGTTACCACCACTTAGGGGCAGAGTTGCTTCGAAGGCACAACAAGAAGATTCCTTGAGAGGTCACTGTTGGCTAGCAATTTGAATAGGTGGCGCTTTCAAACGGGATGAAAAAGTAAACTGTAATAATCTGTCGGGACGACAAATGATTTATGAGGTATTAATTAGTCAATCACTCAATAATAATTAGGTAATATATGTCAGGCTAAGTTACTAATATATGCTAGTTCTAACGCAAGCTATCAGATAGTGCTGAGAAACCGGTTTGTTTACAAATTCAGTTGCAAACTGGGTGAGAAACACACTTGGTGCCACTTAACTCTATAACCCACGGCTGTCACTGGGCAAGGGGAATTTGTACAACAATGGCTGATGAGGCGCTTAAGACAGCCCCCATTTTTTGCGGCATTCCGGTAGCGTCACGCCTCTGCATCTCCCTGCTAGATCTATCCTTTCGCTACTCGCAGTTTCGAGCGTGTCATGGCAAGGGGAAGAGGTAGAGTCACCTACAACCCAGACATAGTCCATAGGGTTATACTATGCCTGCTATGGATAGTCGGAGGCAGACACATCTCTGCAAAGCGCATGCCATGTTTCCATGGTCACTACGAACAAAAGAGTATTTCTTCATTAAATCTATAACCCACGGCTGTCATTGGGCAGGGGGAACTTGGGCAACAATAGCCGAAGAGACACTTAAGACAGCCCCTATTGTTCGCAGCATCTGAGTAGTGTCACGCCTCAGCGCCCCTGCATCTCCCTGCTAGATATATCCTCTCGCTACTCGCAGCTTCGAGCGTGTCGTGGCCAGGGGCAGAGGTAGATTCACATGAGGCCCATACATGGTCTATAGGGTTAATTGGCCATCACTTTGATCTTCTTCTCCTGTTACAGGTAAGGTTATCGGGATGGCAGTGGGTGGACTACTCTATAACTCATTCGGAGCTCGTGCTTTGTTTCGTCAGGCTGCAGCTGTTGCTACTGGGATATTGATAGTGTACATCATGGACGCTCTACGCGTTTACCTACAAATGCCAAGAAGAGCAACTCAAGACGAGGGAAAAGCACTTATACCTGATGATGGTAATCCTTAAGCCCAGCTGTGAGCTATAGAGTGGATTTATTATATGGACAAATGAATATCCAAACTGCCTTTACATCCGAAATAGCATCTGTTGAGTTATCAACCTTCTTGAGAATGCCGCATGTGAGCACTTCCGGTAAAATAACTTTTCAGAGCCACTTCAGTCTTTATGTCATATAGCAATCCAATTCTAACCTATAGTTCTATGCATGTGATCATACAGTTAGAGCGGGTGTCCAAAGCATTTTATATTAAAGTGAAAAGAGTCAAAAGGTTTGACAGTCTGGTAATGTTGGTGCATAGGGCCAAGATCAAGTTATCTGTATTGCTGCCAGGCCCTATCCTGCACAAGGGCGCAACCACGTGTTGAAAGTTGGGGGGGTCCCAAGCAGCCTATATCAGGCAATAGAACCGCCACGATACGTCGCACACACACAAACGTATGTAAGGTCTTTTAAAAGTTGGGGAGGTTCACACCCCCCCGATCCCCTAGTGGTTGCGCCGTTGATCCTGCATGGTGGTAGCGTGGTGCAGTGGGTTGAGTAATCCGCTTGCCCTAAAGAGGCCAGGGTTCAAATCCCACTCACGCTTTGATGCTTGCTTGTCAAGAAGATGTACGTCATTTGTTGATGGTTTTGCAGTTCGGGTTTTATCCAAAAAAACTACACTACAGTTGTTGATGGTTTAGTTTATTGCGAAACAGTCAATTCGTGAAAAAATAGGTTTGTTGGTTGGTTCAGCACGGCTGCCTGTTCTGCAGTGCTGATGGACAGGTTGCTACCACCTCTCTCAGCATTTAGGAAAATGGCTAAAGACTGAGAGTTTCACTCACGTCTGTCGGATGGATATTAAAGGGCATTCACAGGAGCAGGATGGGATTGTAATATTTACAAGCCTGCCTCCTCACTCTCTGAGCACTGTTCGAAAAGAGAAGGTGAGCTTTCGCCAGTGTTCATCCATGATCACACCTAGCTTCCGGGTTCCTCAATAAGCCATAGTTGGTTTCCTGAATCCGTGGACACCTGAACCTCCATACAGTTTTTATGATATCACTGACGCAGCTAAATGGCTGTCAATAAACAGCTTGAGTCTGGTGCTCTGAAGTTATTGTATCAAGATGAAAACATTTTAAGCACTTGTGTTGTTTGCAATATAATCAATTTAATGCTTGACTACATTTAATAATAAGCCCACAAAATATCTTATCAAACATATCAAATTTACTTTTTGTCTATATTTTTAAGCCCATACATATTCAGGAGTTAGAAAGTGACACATATTCCCTAGGAAATGTATGAGCCACATACTAGCTTGTCCCACACCCTAATAATGGCACAAATGTACCAACGTACATGTATAACTGGTAACTTTTTAGCACCGGTTGCCAATGTTGGTTGACCATCATTCTTCCTTCTATTCTACCATTTGTAAACTCAAAAATGCATTTCTGAATTCCAAGATCTTGTGACTCTGCTTCTAAACATGATAAGTGAATGATGCAATATCCTACCCCAGTCCTAATCGTAGGTAGAGGCCAAAAGTCAGCTCAGGTCAACAGAGGTCAAACATTGAAAACCTTGTGAACACTAACTTGATAGAGCAAACTTCAATTGAGCTCATACTTGGTATGTGTGTCTGTCATAGTTAGTGCATGATCCCTATTGTTTTTGGAGATATTCAAAGGTCATGATAAACACTTTAGGAAAACTTGTGAAGGCCATAGCTTGAGAGGGTGAACTTCAATTGAGCCCATACTTGGTGTGTTTGTTCATCATAGCTAGTACCTGATCTCTGTTGTTTCAGTGGAGGTCATCTGAGGCCAAAAACTAAAAACTTTGTAAGCAATAAAACTTGATAGGGCGAACTCCAATTGAGCTCATGCTAATTGGTATGTGTGTTCATCACAGTAAGTACATGATCCTTATTGTTTTGTTTTTCATGGAGGCCAAAGGTCATCTGAGGTCACCAGCAGTCAAATTCTAATAATCTGGTAAGCAGGATAATTTGATGGGGGAGACTTCAATTGAGCTCACACTTGGTATGTGTGTTCATCATAGTTTGTACCTGATCCCTATTGAGTTTGGTGGAGGTCTCTGGGCTCAACAGCATGCAATCAAACACTGAAATATTTGTAAACAGCATAACTTGACATGGACCTTTTGTGAGGTCAAAGGTTATCTGACGTCAACAGAGGTCAATCAATTGAAACACCATTTACTGGATATGCAATATGGTGCTATATTTTTCATTTTTGGAGGTCACTATTCATGTTCAATTTTTTTATTATTTTTTATTAGTCTGTCCGATATTTTCATTTTCAATTCGGGCAGAACGATACATTCAAATGATACACAGATTGTTCAGTATGCAGAGTGCGCCGAAAAAGTACCCACGATTATTCACTCAAAAACCTACTAGTTAAAGGCCCTTACATCTCACCCCAAATCTGCCAAACATCTACAGTAATGGTCAGCTCAATTGAAGTTTTGTATGATACTTTGACAAATAGAGAATTCAGACACCTGGGCAGACCTGCTAACCTTTGAATCTCTGAGAGTGGGACATGGCAAAGAGAGAATTCACCATCCTGGGTGAGTGATCTAATGGGTGTCCCCCCCCCCTTTGGATTTTTTTGTTTACGTAAGGTGGCTTAGATGCAAAATGGTGCCATCTTTGTTAGGAATTCTCATTCTTTAGTAAATGTTTCCTAATTTTTCCTATTGCTTGTTCAAAATATTCATTTTTAGTAGACAATTTAAATTGGCATAAATGATCACAAGGACCATGACATACTGATACATGTATATAGTAAAACTATATATGTTAAAATCAAAAACATGTTGATCATGTAAATGCTTATGTAAGCATTTTCCCCCTAAATACCCTCCCCCATTTTTCTGTTTTTTTTCTGTTTTTTCTTCTATACCCCTTCTGAACTTGACTTCTGTGAGCGAACCCCACTTCAGATGGACTTTTTCGTTCATTTTCTCACGCTTTTATTTTCCTCTTCTCACTTCCCTTGTTTTCCCTTTCTTTTCCTTTCCTCATCTCTTTACAATTTTGTTGTTGAAAAAATTAGGGGGTCCTATCCGAACCCCTCAACCCCCCCCCGGCTATGGGCCTGGTATCACTCATAGTTGAACAGTAATTCTCTATATGAACACAAAAAGGCATCTTGATTTTAATGTGAAAACAGCATAACTTGAGTTTTCAGAAATATATAAAATCTAATTGCCTCCAAACCCTTTGAACCTTGGATTATCTGTAGGGGTCGTGCCCCCATCCTGAGTTATTTGCATACATTATGCTAATTTTAGTACATGCCCTGCTATAATTTGCTGTTTCAATTTTATGCTGTACAGTTTTGCATTTATATGTGCACGAATGTAAAGTATTATTCTTAATAAATGATTATGGTTATGAAAGAAAACAGTGATTTGCATACCTTATTGCCTAGGCCTCTTCCTTGGCCACCACGCCTAACTGCTCCATCACCCCTTGCTTGAGGCTGTAAGCCTAGGCCTCTTCTTTGGCCAGCTCCCCCTAACTGATCCATCACCCCTTGAATGTGAATGGAAGGTCATGTGACTTGTCACCAGTTCGAGGCCGGAGAACCGGCCTTTCGGGTTATTGTACGTTCTCTGTAAGGCCGCAAAACTGTCCTGTCGGGTTCAACGGTTAACCAAACAAACCATTGAACAAAGAAACATCAATGCCGAAATGAATATTTGACATGGACTTACCAGATTTGTAATCTTTGTAGAGTTCTGAGAGGACTTGTGTCACAGAATTGATCAGTTTCTTCATGTAGTAACTCCACGCCTCTTGATGAAACACCCCGCCAGTACCCCCTCCCCCGAGGGAAGGCAGGAGGGCAAAGCACTTGCACGCCAACTAAAAAGAGAGATAATATATGAAATTGAGTAAAATTGGCACGTATCAAAGCGGAGCTATCTCTGAATTTACTCAAAGTGACAATTTATTTGGGTGTATTTCTACACAGTAATGTCATCAAGAGAATGCACAGATGGGATCATAAAATTTACTGGAGTCCAACAAATACAGTATGCTAGGACATTGACATTAGCTACTTTGCAAATTTAATACCCATCATGGTGGGTGTATGGCGGACATTAGGGATTAGGCTGTGTAAGCTTTATAATTACTCATTGTATGACCACTCTCTTCTAGGCTTACCCCCGTTTAACGTGTACACGTTAAACTAACGGGAGGTGCCGTTTAACGTTTACGAATTTCCGTAAGTGAAAAAGGTGCCACTAAATATATATATATATATATAATTTTTCTTTTGGTTGGAAATGAGCATGGTACTGTCAGCAGTATCGTGTCAGTAGTATCAGTTTGCGGGTGACTCAGCAAAG
>JAODUJ010261399.1:0-10245 GCA_027564615.1 Psolus chitonoides
AACAATCGGACCAGTAGTCACTGATATATCGATAAACCAATATTGACCCCAGCCCCTTCTCCATGCACACCTTACTTACATGGTATTATCGATGTGCTGAAGTATAGAACCTCTATATTTCAAATTGTATAGGTCCCGCACATGTGCAATGCAGTTTGGGGGTTGATATCCAGCATTGCCCTAATGCATATTTTAATATATATTTAAAAAAAGTAATAAAAAAAAGTCTGGTTGAACATTGAGCTTGACCTTTGGATATGTTGTAGAGAATTTACAGATGTACCACCCTGCCATATTTGAAGGTCAGCGCCATCTACATTCGGCCTGTCCCTTGACCTTTATTAACTTTTCCAGAGAGTGACCACCCCTCAACACAGTGAGTTTTAGAACAATCGGACCAGTGGTCACTGAGATATTGATAAACCAATGTTGACCCCAGCCCCTTCCCCATGCACACCCTACTTACATGGTATTATCACTGTACTAAAATATAGAACCTCCATTTCAAATGTTATAAGTCCCACACATGCAGTTTAGAGTTGATCTTCAGCATTGCCCTAATGCATATTTAAATATTTAAAAAAGTATTAAAATACGTCCGGTTGACCTTTGAGCTTGACCTTCGGATATGTTGTAGAGAAATTACAGATGTACCACCCTGCCAAATTTGGAGGTCAGCGGAGGTCATCCACATTTGACCTGTCCTTTGACCTTTGGTCGCTTTTTCCTGAGAGTGACCACCCCCTACCATAGTGAGTTACATAACAATCGGACCAGTGGTCACTGAGATAATGATATACCAATATTGACCCCAGCCCTTTCCCCATGCCCACCCTACTTACATGGTTGTCACTGTACTAAAATATATAACCTCAATTTCAAATTGTATAAGTCCCGCACATGCGCAATGCCCTTTCCCATGGCAACAAGGAAACATTGGTAACTCCCATAAGACAACCAACTTGCTATTGACCCAGTTTCCATAGCAAGTTAAGCTCTGTATATGAACAAACACCCTGGATTGAGCTGTCCATCCAGGCCCAATGGCAGTTCTAAGTAAGAAGTACTGTATATAGGAGTTTATATGACCAAGTTAGGGCACTTCCAAAATACTTCCGGTTGACCTAGGACCTTGACCTTTGGATATGTTACAGATATTCAACTCATCAGAGGTCATCTACATTAACCTGACCTTTGGCCTTCTGGTCACTTCGACCAAAAGTGGCCAGCACTTACCATAATGAGTTTCAAGACAATCGGTCCAGTGGTCACTGAGATATCAATATAACAATATTTACCCCAGTCTCCACCTCTTCCCCTGATCCCAAAATTCCTTTCAGCATTTTCTACTATGCATGATAAACAAATGTACCAAGTATGAGCTCATTTGAAGTTTTCTCTATCAAGTTATGGTGTTTACAAATTTTTCATTATTTGGCCTCTGTTGACCCCAGACGACCTTTGATATCTACCAAAAGCAATAGAGTACCCCTTCGCACATCTATACGCCAATTATGACAATTATCGGTTGATCTGTCATTGAGTTATTGCGTACCCAAGGGGGCGTCACAGACACACACATACACACATACATACGACAACCTGACCGCAAAGATCCCCTGGCTTCGCACGGAACCAAAAATACGTGCATTCGATTGCTCTACAATAAATATCTCTTCAAAAGGTCAGCCTTCATTTCTCCTTTAATATGAGACCCGTTCGAGCCGGCCTAACATTGAACCTGTTCACATAAAGACGGTTAGGCTACAGCCCAAGTGATAACAAATCGGTGTGTTGACAGGGTTGATAGCTGCTTGACTTGACCCTTGTTCTGTTCGCTGGTAACCCCTGATCTTCCGGAGCCCTATTCTCTCGACCTCTGGCCAAATATAGCTCTCGAGCGACCCGGTGAGGTATTAATCCATTAATAACTGCTTATCAGCAAGTACGCCCCTTTATTGACATGAGCTGTCCAAGTACGCCACTTTATTGACATGAGCTGTCAAGCTTAAGCCTGCTTAAGCGTCCTCAAGAGAAGTTTTCTTTGAGCCGATTTTGTTTTTGTGTCCACATGGCAAAACAATTAAATGAAGCACCCGTCAAGCTCCCTTCAGCTTGAGTGGGGCTTGAAGCTCCCTTCAAGCTCGATTTTTGCCAAACCAGCTTGAAGGGGGCTTGAGTGGGGTCTTGACGGGAGCCTCGTGAGAACAACATATCGGTGTCCAAGCTGCCACTTGATGAGTTCAGATAACCATAGTTCCGTAGGTCAGCCGTCACCACACCAATGCCCATACGGATCTCTGGGCTGTCATCGAGATTAGCATTGCTACGGACGCGGGGGTACTTGAACCAGGTAACACGTGGTATGTCTATACCTCTAGGCTATATGATATTGTATCCAAATCCAATACTCGTTTTATCACCATGAGTTCGGTCTTACCCGGATGTAGCCTATGAATAGACCAAAAGTATCATTCCCCCAGAGTTGCAAGTGATTTCTGAGTATCTGCCAGTGATAGAGTCATTAGAACTAAGTCATCAGCTTACCTTGATTCTTTCATTTGAATACCATCAACATCAGGTGCACGAAGGCGTCACGTGCGGTTATGCCATTCTCTCATGAGACACTCTGTATACAGACTGAAGAGGATGGGGATAACGGACATCCTTGCCTTACGCTAACGGGGGTTTCGAACTCTGCAGTTGTTTTGCCTTTCCATCTAAGACATCCCTCAGCATTCACATACACAGATTATGTGGGCAGCAGAATTATAAAAAATGTTGTGTTCATTTAAAAATTCACCAACTAGTTGGCGAAATTTCGTAATGATTATTTGTCATTTCTCCAATTAATTGGCGAAATTTTGAGCTTAGATTACTTGAATTCGCCAACTAGTTGGCAAAATTTGA
The DNA here is from genome assembly GCA_027564615.1 of Psolus chitonoides. Classification (NCBI taxonomy): domain Eukaryota; kingdom Metazoa; phylum Echinodermata; class Holothuroidea; order Dendrochirotida; family Psolidae; genus Psolus; species Psolus chitonoides. The sequence continues at coordinate 2,911 of JAODUJ010261399.1, forward strand.
ATTCTACATTATAATAATAAAAGATCAAAGCTTCCGCCAATTTATTGGCGAAATAAAAGAAAATCATTACGAAAATGACAATTTGTTATTACTGTAGTGTCAAATAAGTTCGGAAACTGGTTGGCAAAATTTGGATTCAACAATATCAGATTATAGTAATAACAGAACAAAGTTTTAGCCAATTTATTAGCGGAATAAAAAAAATATTAATTAGGATATTTTTTATTTCGCGAATCAATTTGCGAAATTAGGATCTTCATAAATGTAGTGTTCGATTCAAATTTGGCCAACCACAGTAGTTCGTGAAATTTTGCAGTGTTGATTTTTCATTTCGCCAATGGCTATTTGTTTTTTATTTCGGCCAATGATTTGTGAAATCTTTATCTTCGATTCAGTACTGTATAGTGTTGATTTCAAAATTTGCCAATTACGTTACAATTTTTTTCTCTCGAATACTAGCATATAGTATTCAATTCAAAATTCGCTAACTAGTTGGCGAAATGTTTCAAGACTGATAAGTTGTGTGTGTGACCACCTACAAAACTATCCTCAACTACTTGCGGACTTGTCGCCGACGAGTTTTTACCTGTCGCCGACGAATTGTAGCAGATTCAAAAATCGAATCTGCCCATTAATCAGTTGGCTGTGTGACCGTATTGAAGTTGCTGACTCGCTAATGTGACCGTATTCCACAACTCAATTGAATCGTCGGCAATACAAACAACAGAGCATTTCAACAAGTTTCTTACATTTGGGGATAAGATGTCTGCCTCATGGAGCGAAGAAAAGGAGGGTGAGATGATACAAATGTGGAGGGAAAACCCTGTTTTGTACAAATACCGGACTTTTTATAACGGTACAATGGATTTTGGCGAACTTAGAGAAACAGTGCTCCCGCAATCTAGGATTTTCAGCACCTAAACAAGTTAATTAAAGGTGCTGCGTACACACTATTTCAAATACGGGGCCACACAATTATAGTGCGCAGATTAGGGGCGTGTTATAAAACTTAAAAGGACGTTGTTTCTATCGCAACATTGCACTATCATATAATAGGCCTCCCGGGAGAAGAAGAAATTATTCACGTTTGACTATTCATCCCGTTGGAAAGGCTCCAACTTTTAGCCAATGGTGACCTCGCAACGAATGACGTCACAAAACAATATTGTAAATAGGTGATATTCTCCAGCTCAATGCGCATGCGCGACAGCATCTATGTTCGTAGTCCGACGATCGAAAGATTATGCGATATGATGACGTAGTAGAGGTTCCGTATTGCAGATAGCCTGTTGAAGCAGGGGTTTGCTGACTACACTCCACACTGTTATTTCCCTTCCTGCCGTGAATTCCAAACAGAAAGAGCAATCAGGATCTTTAGAGCCTGTCTCGCCAAGGTCGGTGTATCGTTTAGCCGGGCTATCCAGAAGGCTTGCATGCCCTTGTTCTTGAATTCCAGCTTCCAACCCTCATTCACTTTCAGAGAGATCCATTCTTTATTGGCTGGGAAGTCACCGTCATCAACCTGATCCTCATCAGTTCCGAAAGAGTATTGACACCACTGAAGGCCAGAAGTATCCGGATCGGGAAGTATTTATCCATCATTCTGACCAGATCGTCCAAGTGGGCCCGGATTTTTGCTTTCAAATTCTAGGAGCTCTTGACCGTCCCACATTTGTCGAGTGTGGAGAAACTGCGCGACTACGCCCTTCGCAACTCGCCTAATTCACAACTTCAGCTTTCCGACAAACGCATGCAGACACTGATGATCGGCACATTCCTTCCTTGAAGTGCCATGTTCCCTTTGTTGAGTTCATTGAAGATATCGCCCAAATAGCACAGACGGAAAAACCATTCAGGGTCAGAAAAGTGCCAAGCCTGAACTTTTTGCTGCAGAAAAAGCTGCAGCGCCTCTCGAAGTTCAATCACACGATTCCCAACCTTTCCAGGAGACAGCACTTTACTTCAGTGTGGTAAAGTGCACTTTGTACTTTTCACCCATTCTTTGCACAATTCCTTGAACACACGGCTTTTCAAGTCTTCGGAATTTATGAAGCTGACGACATTCACGACTTGGTCGAATAATGCTTTGAACGTATATGGCAGCGTTGTGGACCCCCCAGTGAATATTGGTGAATGCAATGGTCAACAGCGATATTCACGCTTTCCCGTTGAACGCATTCTTAAACCCGTGGCAGGCGCACCGTCAACATACACCTGGTGAACTGGTCTGGTCTGTTATGGACTGGTCTTGACTTTCTTCACAACTTGCGCCAGTGTATCCCCAGCCATCTCATCGATCCTTCGTCGAATCATGTTGTTTGAAACGAATACAGCACCTATTGCTTTCATGCTTTCTTTGGCAACCATTACACGTGTACATGGCAGGAGCAGAGTATCTTCTGCTGCAGCGCTACTTTGAAGGTCACCTCGATCCAGGAAGAGAGTCTTCGCAAGTCCTTCATGTACGACTATTGCTTGGTACCACAATATGCTAGTAACTAATATTCATCCAATGCGTCCAATGAATAGATGGCGCTATCATGACCGAATATATTGTAATCGATAGGACATTTTATGGCGGTCATTTCAACTGAAAAACGTATTCCAATTGCAGTTTATTTATTTCACACAACAAAATACAAACAGGCTGACAATTTTTTCTGTCGGCAGCGGTGCCATTACCCCCTCCCTCCACAAAAAACGGCTCATTACCACTGGGGTGATTCACCCCGGGTTGAGAAACACTAGCATACGGGATCGCTTTAACCAGACGGGATACCAAACCTATATCACGCTACAGACCGTTTTAGCCAGTGCGCGATGTAATGGTAAACGGATTGGTGAGGATTTCGACTCCGTTTGAGACTTTTACAAAGAAGACCAGAGTCCAGTTGGAGATGCTACGTCGCACGTGCAAGTCTCCAAGACGTAGTCGCCTCCGGATTTAGTCAAGTACATGAAGAACTTAGATGTCGGTACGAAGTCGCTTCTTTCTCAAGCGTACATTTTGCTCGTGCTCGTTATGCCAGCTGCGAACGTGGTAAGCGAACAGTTCTTCAGTGCTCTGAAACGGATCAACATCGACATGCGATTCACCATGAAACAGAACAGACTCAACAGTTTTCTTGTCCTCCACGTCCACAAAAATACGAGATATGGCTTGGATTTGGTAAAAGTTGCCAATTAATTTGTCAACACTGAACACCGTCGTTCAGTCTTTGGGACATTCATCCAAGCCGACACATCCTAGAAGAATACTCATCATGCTTGCCTGCTTGTACATATTGTATTGGTAGATAGTGACATTTTGTTATGATTGTGGTAGATGCTGTACTACTATACGAACCTAAAACATGTTGCCTTCTGAAACGGAAAAGAATGCATTACGTTTGCTGCCTGGTTTAACATTTAGCATGGGCTACCCCCGACACTGGATCTTGTACCATTGCTTTTATATAACTACTATTTATTATCAAGAAAATGCGCGGGCTTCAGAGGATTTCTCCCCCTGACCCCCAACGAGGCGATCTGCCCCTTCTAACTTCTCGTCTGACCCCTGTCGCCGCACCACTACCAAATCCGGTGCTACGTCCCTGGATACTTGATTACGCTACTGGTTACTACAGTGATCTTTGTGCTATGATATGAACACTGGAACATTTTACAGATAATAAAAATTACGAACAGCAAAAAGAATAGCGCTATGTGAAGAGGAAAAGTGGGCTAATTGCGCGGGTTACACACATCAGCGCCACCGTCCGAATTGTTTAATAAATCCGTTTTGCTCCACTGATGTTAAGTGTTTTTAAAAGAGGTTTACCAAGTCCGAACTATGTTCACTTCAGATGATTTTTTTTTTAAATATAAATATTATCAGGAACCTGTGCAATAAGTAGGCTAATGAGCTCAATCTAATTTAGTTAAACTTGATGGCATTGTAGGAATTGGTGATGAAAAACAGAAATAACATTTGGTGTCACTGTCCTTGAAACGACTTCGTCCCAACTGTTTAAACGTCGGACCGACCATTACCAAAGTTAGTAACCATCAATGCTAGTTTTTTTGCAAAAAAAGTACAAAGATTAGAGGTCAATGGTCACTATCGGTCAAAGGTGAAGTCTTTTATAAGCTCAGCCGTTCCTTTTTCCTTCAATGGTGGCATCAAAGGAACACCATTCCTCATGAATCCAATCCGCCATACTGAACATCAGGAGTCAAATGTTGTTCCAGATATGACACATGCTAATGATGACAATCAGCAACACCGCGGATCACTAACCCGATAACATACGTTGAACGAAATCCCTCGTGTAATTCCTGCTCGTTGGTGTCTATAAGGTATCTGAAAACTTAAGAAAAATAGCAAATATTTGTAACCTGGTGCAGCAGAATATTGTAGGTTATTTTATTGGAACCTTGCCACTTTTATCTTTCAAATATACTCTCTTTTGTGTATCTTTTCGCAGCTAAAAATCTGCTAAGATGTCTGAAGAAAGTGATGCAAATTGGTGGAAGGCGGTACCGTGCCACTTTACATGGGATTTAGAAGGGGACACTAACGTAGATTTCAAAACACTGAAGAACAACATGGAGAGCAAACTGGAGGATTGGGAAGAGCTACGTAGGTCTCCTCCGTGCCATCCGCTTCTTTTACTGGGTTTCTTGCACGTTTCAAAGTTTAAAGGAGTCGTAAAAAATCCAAGAAAGGCATTAAATATATTTCAAAATGTTCAAGACATGGCAGAAAAAGTTTCTATTCCCGAAGAGAGATTGGCCTTCCTCGCAGTTTGTTTGGCGAATCAGTTGTGGACTGCCGAGATCGGTAGAAAAGGAGAGTTAGCCGACTTCGACAGAGAATCCGTGTTAACTGAATTGCGTCAGACTTGGGACCAGGTAAACAGAGAAATGAAAACGTACATGGATGCCATCGCTGTGTTTTCACTCCTTCGTCTTCGATTGAAGAAGTATAAGGAGGCAGAGAAACGTTGTCGAGATATTGTAGACGCCATACCTACGAAATCTGAATATCATAATTGGCTAGGACAACTCGTGGGACGACGGGCTCGCGCTAACGTAGGCTCGTCACGGGTTGGCTACGAGGATTTGGATGAAGAAATACAGTGTTACGAAAAGGCACTGGAGCTCGATCCAAAAAATGTTGTTGCTCGATTAGACCTAGCCCATGCTCTGGTCAAGAAACCAGGTAAGGAAGAAGAGGCACGTACCCATTTGGAGATGGTTGAAGGAAGCCGTTGTGCGGTATTGATAAAAAAAGGAAGGTTCTATCGTTTGCAGGATGAACATATGAAAGCTTTGCGTATTCTGTTAGAAGGTACCGAACTTGAAAAGCCACGAGGAGAGTTGTTCTTTCAGATTAGTCTGGTGTACTCTTCGCTCGCTTACAAGGCAGGAAGCGAACGCGACTACGATAGAAAAAATGAGTATTTGGATCAACAGCTTCAGTACTTGCAGAAAACCCTGCAGAAAGAACCTGGTCACCATCTTGCTACGATTAAGAAAGCCGTTGTCCTTGGCTTCTTGCGTCGAAACGGAGAAGCAGAAATAGCCTACAAGCAAGCAATCAAATTTCTGGAAACAGACCAGACGAATTTAGTTGAAGCACAGTTCCGATACGCAGAGTTCATAACAGCCCGGAGTCGTCGTCAAGTCACACGAGAGGCTGCAACGATGTATCAGAATGTTATTTCAACTGCAACGGAAATTCTTAACGGTGCAGACGATGACGAAATGGATGAGGTCAGGATTGGCATGAAGAAATATGTTTCGAAAGCAAAGAGCAAACTACAAGAGTTTTATCGAGGAAACCGAGCACGAATGGACGATCTGGAAAAACAACTGGAAAATTTTCATTTGTAAAAAAATGAAAGTACCATTGATACTGTACGAACTAAATTTCTTTTCACAATATTCATTTATATCATTGAATAATTTCTTTTTCTTCGTTCGATACCTGATTTCGTTTCCATTTGCCACGCGCAATTTCAATATGAGGCCAACTGCGGTTAACGTGTGCATATTGCTTGCAGAACTGCAGCAAAAGCGACAGATCATCATACAGGATGATGTTATCCGACCGATACACCAAAGGCAGAAGGTCCGAACCCTGTACACGACTGTGCGCATGAAGGCTTACTGTGACTACCTCATGGTAATGCATGGTCCCGCGGAGTCTGTCCACAGGAGTCAGAATGAGAACAGCATGATGCCCCAGAGGGACTGAATCAGGACATGCACACAAAATAGAAATCATAATTTCTTTGACGTAAATAGAAGGTCGTGCTCACTCTGCACAAACAAACATATGGAGGAAGAGAAAACCCTAAAATAGAAGAGGCATCAGTAGGCTGAGTAAACTCAACACAGGAATAAGATACAGACAGTGCACTGAACTAAGTAGAATCCATGATGAAGTCACTCTCCATGATGCAGTCACTTTCCGAAAAGCACAACAGCATAAAATGAGAACATACACTATACTCACAGTTGCGTATACAAGAGAACACCTCGTTCGTGGAGCAAGTCAGATGCCAATCATGCCATTAAAAAAGGAACATGGGTGTTTTAGACTAGAAAATGTCATCTGCACGTACGAAAACGGGAGAAATGTAAGTTAATTCCTTGCTGACGAAGTCCCAAGCAATCACTGCAGTCACGCCGGCGTGTGGATGTATGAATGGGTGTGTGTAGATGACATATAACACAACTTTGATAATTCTTTCTGTTCACTTTTTCTTCAATGATGTCTGATAGTCATCCACATAAGTCTTAGATTTCGTCAACAAAGACGTCACGAAGTCCCGTAAGTCTAAATATTTCCTTCCCTTGAATGTTTTCTTTGTTTACAAAAACATACAGTTTACCGAAAGCTTCGGGGTATACTTGTGAATTGTTCGATACTTGTTTCATTGGTCCCTTTTGTATAGATACTGTAACATGTCTTGTTAAACACAGTCTTGATTCTCAATTGTTCAATGTAAGAGAGTAACATCTTTCTTATCTTCACTGAGCTGCCTGTCTTTATCCACATGTATGCTCGAGCAGTTAGTGTTAGGGTCAAGAAAATAATGCTCCTCGTACCACCTATGAATATATTTTTCGAATTTTCTGGTATTTCATTTATCCATTTTTTTCTTTTTTTTGGCCTCAATTGTTTCATTTTTGGAATGTCAATCATGATTCTGCATATCATGATGAGAAGATTCATATTTTTTATATCTCGGGACCATCAACTCACTACGGCGCGACACGAAAAAGCACCACAGATTACGGCCTAATATCTACATGTTGTGTGTGAATCCTCCTAATGAGTACTTC
>JAODUJ010261510.1:0-10244 GCA_027564615.1 Psolus chitonoides
CAAATTGCTCCCATGTGTACATGCTTCAATGGATTTTGACCAAACTTGGACACAATGACCATTGGATGGGGGGCCATCAGGGGTGGTCCGAAATGTGCGGTCAAAGGTCATCTGTAAGGGCCATTTGTGCAAATATGCAAAATGCTTCTCCTACAGATTACATGGTACAATGTTGAGGATTTGTAACGATAGTACTGTGGTAGTGGTATCTTTCCGGTGTTCAGGAATTTGAGGTCCAAGGTCACGCATGGGCCATAGAGGCCATTTTATGGAGGCACACAAAATGCTTCTACTCCTACAGATTGTATGGTAAAATGTTGAGGGTTTGTCACGATAGTTCTTCGGTAGTGCTTCCTCCGGGTGTTCAGGAATTTCTGGTCCAATGTTAGCTGTGGGCCATATGGGCCATTTTATGAAATCACTGAAAATGCTTCCTTCCCTACTGATTGCATGGTACAATGTTGAGGGTTTGTCACGATAGTGCTTCAGTAATACTCCTTTGGGGTGTTCCGGAATTTCTGGCCAAAGGTCATATATGGGCCATTTTATGAAATCACTCAAAATGCTTCTTTTCAAAAAATTCTATGGTACAATGTTGAGGGTGTGTCATGATGGTACTTTTGTAGTGCTTTCTCTGGGTTGTTCGGGATTTTGGGGGCCAAAGTCACCCATTGGCCACATGGGCCATTTTATGAAATCATTGAAAATGATTCTTCTCCTACAAATTCTGTGGTACAATGTTGAGGGTTTATCATGATAGTACTTTGGTAATGCATCCTTTGGGTTGATCAGGATTTTTGGAGCCAAAGCCACCTATGGGCCATTTTATGAAATCACTCCAAATGAGTCTTTTCCTACCAATTTGCCCTGAATTTTTTGGGCCCTAATATTGTTTGGGCACAAGGGCCGTAAAATGTTTTGGGGCCTGGGAATGTTTTGGGCCCTAAAAAATGTTGGGCCTTAATTTTTTTGGTCCTCAAATTTTTGGGGCTTGAATTTGTGGGGCCCAAACAAATTGGGGCCCTAAATTTTGTGGGCCCTAGAAATTATTTTAGGCCAAAATTTGTGTGGGCCCTAAATTGTTATGAGCTACTGCACCATTGGTGCTCTAGTATTTTTTAAATAACTCCTATATATTATTATGTTATATTCAGCAAGAGATTCCAAGACATGGTTTTGTTCTCTCTCTTTTTGCAGCGGCAGAGTTTCAAACCCGGGTCATCGTACCCAACCAACCCAGCAAGATCAACCCGGGACATGCAATACTTCATTTCTATGACAATCACTTTGCCCTGACCCCGGCGATCCCGAAGGAACTGATTGGCTCATGGAGTCTCTCCTCCCTCCAGAAATACACCTTCGTGGGAGACAGTATATTCTTCTCTTCAACAACTTCAAAAGGTAATAATATATAGGAGGAGTAATAGGGAGAGGTTGGGGTGAGAGCAGCTGCAACAAATTCATAATTTTACTCCATTCCTATATGTTTTTTCACAAATTATCCCTACTCTCACAGTCTCACTGATGTAGTGAGTCATGGTGAATATTGAGGATGACTATACCCCAATTACTAATTCATAACTAAATTAGACCACTTCCACAATGGAATAGCGTATATAATAAAAAACCTTCAAAATATGACAATGTTTTGGTTTATATCCTAAGAAGCTTTTAGTGGGATGTTAGTGGTAATTAATGCAATAAAATATTTTATATCCTTGATAAAAACACATTGCATTTCTGATAATAGAGTTTTGATGCCTAATCGAAATGCTATTACTTTTCAGGTGAAGGTAGAATGCAAAACATAATGCAATTTGGAGAGGAAATGGGCCTGCTTGACATTGACCCAGTCTACATATCAACATAATTTGTCTGCCTAATTTATCAAACGAGCCCAATGAGCACTAGGTTCCTTGCTGAAAGGAATGGAACTGTGAAGAGCATACAAACAAAATATAAGCTCAATTGGAGTTTGCCTATGGGTTTCCAGTGATTGACTGACCTCTGTTGACTTCGCATGACCTTTGACCTACACTAAAAACGAAGGGGACCGAGTACCAACTTTGATGAACACACATACCAAGTATGAACTCAATTGAAGTTTCCCTATCAAGCTATGTGGTTACAAGTTTTTTCAGTGATTGACCTCTGTTGACCTCATATGAACTGTGACTTCCACTAGAAACAATAGGGGCCATGTACTAACTATGATGAACACACATACCAAGTACGAGCTCAATTCAAGTTTGCCCTGTCCAGTTATGATGGTCACAAGGTTTTCACTTTTTGACCTCTGTTGACCCCAGACGACTTTTAATATTCACAAAACATTATGGCACACCTTTGCACTACGATACATCTGTACACAGAGTATGACAATTATCCATCAGTTTGTTATTCAGTTATCACGTACCGAAGATGAGCATCACACACACACACACACACACACATACATCAAGTCAACTGCATAGGTTCCTTTGCTTACAGCAAGGGAGTGGCATAGCCACGTGGCACGTGCCCCCTCACAAATTCCCGGTGCCACCTAGCTAGTTTCTTAATTGTTCACAATTTTCCATCTCAATGTATATATAGAGCAGGGTGAAAAAATGTTGCTGGAGCCGCACCATGAGATGCTGGTGCCCCCTCACTAATATAATCCTAGCTACCCCACTGAGCAAGGAACCAACAATGCAAGCTTTGTAACTGTCAGGGGTGGATCTGTAGGGTAATCATGATTAATATTTGTTTGGGCTAAACGCCTAAACCTGTTCTGCCAGTGGCAGCACCAGCCTGTTTCTCTTTTGGGGATGTAACACTGATATAGACCTATATATTTTTCAATCCAGTTTGAGATCTGGTGGGGGGGGGGAACTGGGGGGCAAGAAAACCAGGGGGAAAATGCCCCTGTGCCTGCCTCCCCCATGTCGCTGCCATTGTGTGCTACTTGTGAGGTTTCCCCCAGATATCAGAGGGTACAATATGGCCCTTGTTGGGCTTTCCTTACACTTTCTGAATCTGATGAGTTCTGGTGTCACCTACTTTGTCACCAGGCCTAGGGCGCAATACATTAAGGCCGAATGAAATTCCTATTTTTCCCTTCACAGGTGAGAAAACCTTTGTGCTGGTCACAAAGGATGTCACCGTTGCAAAAAATTTGAAGATTCATTTTGACTTGGCAACGTCACACCATCCACCGAGCCAGGGAGGACAGCAGTCCCTTATTCCTAGTCCAGGTAATTACCCAGTTTAGGAGAATAAAAAGTGTAAATTAAAATGTAAATTGGTCGATCATATGCCCATCTCTCTTTCCTTAGCGTTTGGGCCAGACTATAACTTGTTGTAGTATTTTTTCAAAATTGTTACTAGGATGAAATTTAGGGTGTTATAAATATTTACCAAGTTTACTACTAGTGTAACGTATTAGACTAGGTGTATTGCATAATCACAAAAAGTAACATATGGAAGAATTATGAGAGAAATTATGTACATAATCACAACATTGTGTACAAATCCTGTACTCGTCTTGCATGCATTGCTAGGGTAACACTTGCTGCAAGTTGCGTTCACCCTGTACAACACTATGGTCTCAACCCAGGAAACAACACATATTGTCACAATGGGGTCACCTTATCTGGTATTGTTGCTAAGGGCAATCACCGCCAGGTAGTGTGACACCACATGAAAAACCTCTATTGGGCCCCCCCCTCCCCCCTACATGTCCTCTCCAGAAACAGGTGTCTTATCCTCAAAATGTAACATATAATTTTCCCAATTTTGTTCCAGAACATGGCAGTTCACATCAGACGAATGTTGAAAACTCGAATAACCAGAATTCATCCAACGGTGGAAGCAATGGTTACCGGAACAACGAGGAGTATGGGACGCACGCCCTCCCGCTGCCCCCACTTCCTCCCAATAGTGCACCTATAAGCAGAGCAAATAGCTGTGGCTCACAGTCTTCATCCTTTGGGTCTAGGAGACAGTACGATGATTACATCAGGATGCGTAGCCACGACCCTGAACCTACAGCTAGCGATCCACTCCTGCAGCCTACCCTTGGGGGATCAGGGAGTACTATGCCATTACAGGACATGGCCTGTCCGACCCCCGACACTAGTGCTTCTGGGGCTAATGGTGAAGACGTGTTTGGATTCTGGGAACCATCTCCCCCCAAGGGCCATGATCTTGGTGCAGAGGAGACAAAGTTTCTCTACGAATGCATGCCAGAGGCAGACCTGACAGCATCAGCTGCCAGGGAACAAAACTACGAAGTGATGAACATGTTTGACCACATCCGACGGAGGGAGGAAAGCCCTCTGTGGAGCTCGGAGGAGCATTCAGCTCACACCGAGTGTTTAAACTGCTCAGATAGAGCCATCCCCTCAAGGGGAGCATCTCCTAAAAGACACTCGTGGGAGGAGAGTAGCTACATGAACCTCTTTACACGGAGAACTGCAGGCAGTGATCATGCTCCTACTCGGCCACCCCCACTCCCACCGATCTTCATCCCCCACCCAGGGGAAACCAATAATTCTGTCAACTCTCATCATCCTCCTGTCTTGCCAGGAAATCATCCAAGTGGTTTGGGCCCAACTGATTGCAGTCTGCTAAATATTACGATCTCCATTCCTGTTCCTTTTGACCACTGCCTCTTGGTCCGGCCATCGGGTCCGATCGCCATGCTCAAGTCAAGCGACTCCCTCAATTCAAACAATGGCGACTCTTTGCCATCTAGCATTAGCACGGACAATAATAAAAGTGGAACAGCCAACCTCGGTGGCGCATGTGCTAAACCGATCAACGCATCGACTCTTCCCACCAGAGGGAGGCAGAATTCCTGCCCCACACAGATCGACACATGGAAGACATCGCAGACACATCGAAAGTACTCTATGCCGCCTACGTCAGGGAACCTGCTTCCAGATACTAGACAGAATGAAACCAGCAATAATAGTAAGTTTCAATAAATAAATAAGATGTTTGTTGTTGGTATTGCCATGGTGGAGAGTAGGGGTGGGGGACATTCTTCCAGTCTTTCGTTCCTCCCTCAAATTTTGTAGAGATTGCCTTGATTGCATGGGGGTTTTTTTCAAAGAAACTATGACCCCAAAAATTTCACTAATAGATATGGTTATTTTATAGTGCCTCGGGTACTAACCCTTTCTTACCAGTGTGCAGTGTCCTGGCCTATTGTGCTATCGAATCTGGCCTTTTTAATAACACAGAGGTGGTCATCCTTCCTAAAATGCCAGACTTCATGTCAGTACGTGTTATTGGAACTGGCAAACGTAAAAAATGGTTTTTTAGGCGTTTTTGACTCTATGCATTTCTGACACTTCATTAGTGTGTTCTTTAGGAGTTTTAGTATCACTTTCGGCAAAAATCTGTAAGTTTGGTTGTAAAAGACCTGTAGTTTTGGGAGATGTTTTGACGCACTCCTCCCGTAAAAAACTTGGGCGTGGTTAGGCTAGCCTAGCCTCGTAGCCTAAGGTATAGCGATTACACAGTTAAGAGAGTCTCTTTGTTCTTACATACACAGTAGTGCATATAGTCGCTACAGTTAATAAGTTTTTCGCGTTTACATCGTGGAATTTATCAGTTTTTGCCAAGGATTGTTCCAGTCGGCCTCAGACGACCGAGTCCGTCTGGGTCTGCCTGGTTCAGGCCGTGGCCTGGCCCAGAAAGCCTTTGCTTTCACACGCGAACCAGCCGGACGGACCTGGGCAGAGCCGAGTTTTGTAAACAATTGGGTCAGATCACTTGGAAATGGGGCCAACTGGGGGAAATTTCCGGTGTTGCCACTTGTGAGTGATTGCAACATAATGGAATAAGAAAAATTATACCTAATGAGATGAAATACAGGCACTCGATTCCAGGCCGTGAAAGAACTTTGTTCACAACAAAATTTTCTTAAGGCCTGGAACCAGACAGACTCGGGCCGATCCAGTCGGCCTCAGACGACTGGGTCTGCCTGGTTCGCGTGTGAAAGAGGCCTATAGATGACCGTGCAACCATTTGGCAACCATGGAAAATAAATAACATACACCTCAAAAGTAACTAGAACACCCGACCGCATTTTCTGAAAAACTTGTCAAGATAATTCTTAAAAGAAATAACACTTGTTGACATCACCATACTTTATGGAAGGCTATTCCACTCATTTACTACACTTTGTGAGAAGAAATATTTTCCGACATCTAGTATTCAACATTTACTGTGAAGCTTGATACAGTCCTGTTCGCCCCATACATATACATACATATTTTAATTGCATAAACCCAATAAAACAAAGGTTTCAGCAGTCTTGTTGATGATTTTTAGTAGGCTTGTCTGTTGGCGTTTAATTTCGTAAATGTTAAACGGCTGTTTTTCGGAACTGTGTACACGGTACACGATATTGAGTCATGATAAACCCCCACCCGCCCATTTATTTTCATTTTCAGCTCATACCAGCTTGCTGGTCTGAGCTATTGTGATGGTACTGCGTCTATCTATCACTCTATCTGTCCACAATTGTTCAAATTGCTCCCATGCCCACATAGTATGTCAGATTTTGATGAAACTTGATTTTGATTTGATTTATACTACGGGTTCAGGAAGCCACTTAATGCTCATTCGAGGAACCCTGGCCATGTTGATGGACACAATGATCATTGGGTGATTGGTCATCAGTGGTGGTCAGAGATTTTGGGTCAACGGTCATCTAGTGGTCAGTTGGGGTCATTTCATGTAAACACGCAAAACACTTCTTCTCCTACAGATTTATTGGTAAAGTGTTGAATGGTCATAATCATACTTTGGTAGTGCTTCCTTCAGGGTGTTCAGAAATTTGCAGTCAGTGGTCATCTAGTGGTCATTTGGGGTAATTTTATGAAAATGGTCAAAATGCTTTTTTGAGAGTTTTTATGGTACAATGTTGAGGGTTTGAAATAATCAGACTTGGGTAGTGCTTCATTTAAGGTGTTCAGGCATTTGGGGTCAACGGTCATCTAGTGGTCATTTGGGGCCAACAGTCATCTAGTGGTCATTTGGGGTCATTTTATGAAAACGGTCAAAATGCTTCTTCTCTGAGAGGTCATGGTACAATGTTGAGGGTTTGACATAATTAGACTTGGGCAGTGCTTCATTCGGGGTTTTCAGGAATTTGGGGTCATCTAGTGGTCATTTGGGGTCATTTTATGGAAACGGTCGAAATGCTTCTCCTCCTACAGTTTTTATGGTATAATGTTGAGGGTTTGTAATAATTAGACTTGGGTAGTGCTTCCTTTGGGGTGTTCGGGATTTGGGATCAATGGTCATTTGGGGTCATTTTATGAAAACGGTCAAAATGCTTCTCCTACAGATTTAATGGTACATACAGTGTTGAGATTTTGTCAAAATTATAGTTGGGTAGTGCTTCCTTCTGGGTGTTCAGAAATGTGAGGTCAACAGTCATCTAGTGGTCATTTGGGGTCTTTTTATCCTACAGATGTAATGGTACAGTGTTGAGGGTTTATCATAATTATATTTGGGTAGTGTTTCCTTCGGGGTGTTCAGGAATTTTAGGTCAATGGTCATCTAGTGGTCATTTTATGAAACCCTCAAAATGCTTGTTCTCCTACAGATTTGATGGTACAGTGTTGAGGGTTTGTCATAATCAGACTTGGGTAGTGCTTCCTTTAGCGTGTTCGGGGACTTTTAACCAAGATCATCTAGGGTTCATTTAAGGCAGGAAAAACCTAGAGATGGGTCAGCATGCATGGTCAAGTATTGTGGTCAGCGGTCCTTTCAGGTCATTATATGAAATTACATGCTATAATGGATTCTGATGAAATTGGAACACAATGATTTTTGTATGAAAAGTTATTGTTCTGCATGTTGCAATTTAAGTACCATTTATGGTATGAGCTCTGCACCATTGGTGCTCTAGTATTTAGTTGAGGCACAAAAAGTTTTCAAACTCGCATTGTGTTCAGGGTTACCTGCTTGCCTTATTGCCAAATGTTTTAAAAACTAACATTTAAATGGGCAGCTGACAAGATCTACAGTTCCAGGCTTATTTCTTTTCAAATTGGGCAATGTATATATGAGGAGAAACTTTCATGAAGGCATTTTCTCATAACTAGGTAAACATATAGTAGGATCCAGGGGTGGTGCCAGCTGAGAAATTTTCAGAGGGATTTTCCCTCCTTAGCTCCATAAAAAGAGGGATCTTAAATTTTTGGTAGGGATCTTCCCGCCTCGGGTTTCATGAAAAAGAGGAATTTTCGGCCGAAGGCTTGGCGCTTCGTTGATAGAACTGACCATCCCTGATGTAGAACTTCAAAAGATGGGAGGGAATTTCCCTCCCGGCCGTTTAAAATTTGCGGGAATCCATTTGGGGATGAGCGATTCTCGCAATCGCGATGCCTAGTGCCAACCCCGGTAGGATCTCCGTTTTGTAGGAGAAAAGTGTTTCCTAGCACACCAACACAGATACTTGAGATTATTGCTTTTTGAGAAGTAAAAATCTGTGTTTATTTCCACACTGTTATATCACCACAGAATGTACAGATGGGGCTATAATATTTACTGGAGGCAAACAAAATTAATACAAAACTAACATTCTGTTCAGGGTGGCCAGCATGCCTTATTCACAAATCTTTTTAACAAAAGCCGAGGGCTTCGTGATTCCTTGCCTTTAGATTTAAAAACGGATTTTATAGTTCGACCTCAATCGAAAACGACAGGGTCCATGTACTAACTATGATGAACACCAAGTATGAGCTCAATTGACGTTTCTTTGTCAAGTTACAGTGTTAACAAGGTTTTCACTATTTGACCTTGATGTATGAACCATGATGAACACACTAAGTATGAGCTCAATTGAAGTTTACCCGGTGAAGTCATGGTGGTTACAAGGTTTGAGTGTTTGACCTCAGATGACCTTTGACCTCAAACATTGGGCATCATGTACTAACTGTGCTGAATACACATACCCGGTATGAGCTCAATTGAAGTTTGCCCTATTAGGTTATAGTGAATACAAGAGTTTAACTATTTGACCCCTGTTGACTTCCGATGACCTTTGACCTCAACCAAAACACTATGTACTAACTATGATACACACACACACACCAAGTATGAGCTCAATTGTAGTTTGTCTTATCAAGCTATGGTTGTTACAAGGTTTCCAGTGTTTGACCTCTTGTTGGCCTCTAACCTCAACAAATCCATAGGGACCATGTACTAACCATGTTGAACACACATACCAAGTATGAACTCAATTGACGTTTCCCTTTCAAGTTACGGGGTTACAAGGTTTTCACTGTTGAACTCAGATGACCTTTGACCTCAACCAAAAACATTAGAGACCACTAAGGGTAATCTACCACCCAAGTATGAGAATGGTCTGACCATGCATCATTCACTTAGAGTGGTTGCAAGATGCGTCACAGACACACAGACATATTTCCATAGATCCCCGACCAGATCAACAGTTCCAGGCCTATTTCTTGGTAAATTGGGCATTTTAGGAGAAGAAACTAACTAACAAGGGAAAGATATACTGGGATCTCTGCTTTGTGAAAGATAGAATTGAGACTTTGACTTTGACTTAATTGGTGTTGTTAAATATTCCAAAATTGAAAGGAAAAAAAATCTGAATTGACCAAAATCGTAAAATTGATAGCCACTCGACATGTAGCATAAGTTATAAGCCTTTCGGCTGTCTTCACAGATGTGGCTGCCTGGCGTCGCGAAACAACCTGGTATGTTTATGTTTATTAACTCATCTCCTACACAGATTTCTAGAAGCAGCTGATGAGATCATGCAGTCTGTGAGAGACATGGCTCAGCTATTTCCAGAGGTAGGTAAACTAGTTGGATCTGGGTAGGTTGGGTTGATCAGAATGATGTTCTATTCTGCACTGAAGGGATAATGAATTAATATGCCTTTGTATTTATTTGTCCTTTGTAGCTACAAAGAGGGGATGGTAGTGTGGTATAGTACATTGGGTGACCACCTCGTGATGGTAGCATGGTGTAGTTTCCAGGAAGAACGATGCCTTTCTTTTCAGTATAACTTGTCATTCGACCACTTTGCAGTCAAGTGTTTTGTTAACTAACATCTGTTGCCCTGGGCCATTTCCCGATTCGTAGATTACATAATATCAACATTGATGGCTTTCGTTCCGATGTTCAGATGCTTTCTCTCATGCCTCCTGCCCCTGATCTTGATTCCTTGGTCAGTGAATATAACAACATCCTGGCTGGGACTCTTG
>JAODUJ010261621.1:0-10243 GCA_027564615.1 Psolus chitonoides
ATAAGGGGTATTATCTCAAATATACATTTTATGACCATTTATTGAACAATAATATTGAATTTTGTAAAAAGCCCCCCCTGAGCCCCAAAAGAGCCCTCGTGAACACATTTACGTGGGCTTTTTCGTAAAACAAAAATTTCAAAATAGCCCTCCTGAGCCAAAATTTAATTCCTACCCTGTAGTGGGCCTGCAGCCATGGACTATCCCGTATTCAATTATTCCGAATCTCGTCACTTCGCCCCCCCCCCTCACGAAAAAACTTGGGTACGGGCCTGAGATGTATCTCATGAAATTTAAACTTCTTTTTCTTCTTCGATGGGAACTGAGGGAAAAATGTAAAATAAATAACCGGAAAACGATGTAGATGCCATGGGAGGGGGGGGTATGGTGAGGTATTTTCGGGACAGCTTTGGCCCTCCATGGAAGAATGTCTAGACACGCCCTTGTGTGCATATGCTAATTAGGCTAGTTATAGGATTGAATGACTACAATGCTCATTTCCCATACACTATTATCACATACATTTTGTGTAGGCCTACATTTTTCTCACTACATAATGTGTACCAAACATAATAATAAAAATAATAATATTGTCCGGCATTTGATATAGCGCCTTTCACCAAGGTCTCAAAGCACTTTACAGATATTACCCAGGTCATTGGAAACTTGTTAAGCAAGCCTGCACAACTGTGCACATTCCAGGTCATTTGCACCTGATGCACTGTCACTTCATCATGTCCCTATAGGAGACATCCCATAGGAGCAGGCGTGGATTCGTTTTCCAAAGTGGGGGGTCATGTCTTCCCTGACCAAACATTTACTGTGTGAAAATCTAAAGTCAATCGGAGCATTGGGAAAAAGTAGGGAGTTCTGCCCTGGTAAAGCTCACAGTAAATAAGTTGCTTTGGAATTCTTGTATCTCCATTCTGATGACATGGCCTGTCCATCGGATCTGGGATTTGATGATCATTGCTTCGATGCCCGTGCTAACCGGGTGCCTGTGAGGTAACAGACATAGGCGCCATGATGCTGTTGCATGTCCTGCCAGGGGTGTAGTAGTTTGACTGAGCAAACATACACCTATGGTGCTGGCATGGTCCTCATCAGGTAACCGATGATCAGGGGGATAAGACGCAAGTCGTGTGAGAAGGTCTGTGACCTTGATAGTAGACTATAGAGGATTTTCGCGACGCGCACACGCGCAAGAATTTTGCCCCCCAAACAAACCGGCATGACAACAACCTCCAAGCATTAGAAATTCTTCAAAACTGTTAGGAGAATTTAGAGTATTTTAAAGTGAGGCTGTTATTGGAATTAATGGATTTTTCAGTTATGACAGGTGATATTACCAACACTGGACAATTCTTGCGATGAATCTGATAATATTTGGAGTAAATTCACTCAATTTGCCAGCATCGTGTTCGTCACGTGTATGTAGTTATGGATATCCCACATGTCGGAGTGCGTTCTTGATAAATCAGCTTAAAACGAAAGCGCATATTATATGTATTTCACTGTCAGACATCTGTGCGTAAGCGTTCTCTTGCGTCTCCCGCTCTGGCATATACAATATACTAGAGTGAAACGCACATGCTGCTGGAGTAAAATGCGCATGCTGCTGTTGACGTGTAATTTTGTGTGTGTTTATATGAGTGCCAAGTCACTGACCGCCTCCACAACAGAGTTACCCTGTCTAAGCGGAGGACAGTGTCACGTCACGTGAAAAACCTCTAAAGCCCTAAATCCTCCTTATCTTTACTTCGTTTTGTTTCTCTTGTAGGTCATCCCACAACTCATTGCCAGGATTGACACCCCTCGCCAGCTGGTTGCCAAACTGATCCAACAACTCCTGAAAGATATCGGCAAGCAACACCCACAGGTAAATCAGTGTTGGGGGTACATCTAGCCAGGGGTGCAGTGGGAGAGGGGAGCATAACAGTTATTAGAATTTGGTGGTGTTAACATGGTTCTAGGGAATTGACACCCTGTCTGCTGGTAATATGTAACAGATCCTAGCACCTCATGAAGAATATCAGCAGGCAGCAGTCACAGGTCAGTCAGTGTTGGTAGGGTTGGATGGTTGGGATGTCTTTGCCTCTGTGATTACATGCCATCAATGTAGGTTAGTAGCTATCTTATAAACCATTGGTACAGATGACCCTGTTAGACTACGCCAGTGGACTTAATTTCTTAGTATTTGATCAAGGTTATTTCACTTGAGATGTTGGAAGGGAGAAAAAGGTTCGGATGTCAGATGGCCTATCTTCCAAATTTGCCAGAAATCTACATTACTGGTCAGCTCAATTGCTGTCATGTATGGCAATTTGGCCGATAAAACATTAATCACCTGGAAGTGTGAGATTCTCCAATGGGTGAGAGACATGTGTCATTAACAGGGCAGCCAACTAATAAAGATTTTCCTCATTTAGTGAGGAGAATCAATGTAAATAAGGATTTTTTTCTCCAAAACAATGATTTTCATTTTATTTATAAGTGTACTAAAAATATGTACTTTGGGTGAAAAATAATAATAATAACAACAAATGTCTTGATAGAGCGCCTAATGCAGAGGCCTCTAGGCATGTTACAGACAAAAGCTATGGAAAACAGATTACAACACAAAACACACAACAACAGGAGAGGGAGATTGAACCCTCACTCAGGAACAAGGACAACCGAAAACACAACAAAGCAAAAGAAAGAATAAAGTCAACTTGGCAGAAAATGTTCAGGGAAAAGATATGTTTTCAGACGAGACTTGCAAGTGGCCAGTGACGGAAACTGACGAACGGAGTTTGGGAGACCATTCCACAAACAAGGAGCAGCAGAGGCGAATGAACGACTGCCATAGAACTTAAGGATTTCAGAGCTCTATGAGGAGCATACAGCTGAACAAGCTCTGAGATGAAATCGTAAGCCTGGAAGGCTAATGCCGGTGTTCATCAACGATCACGCTCCAGGGTTCCCAGATGAGTCATAATGGCTTCCTGAACCCGTATATTCTAAATAAAATAAAATAAATTTAAAAAAGGTTCAAATTATGGGACACGTTGCGACGCAACTAATTGTGACATGATTTTTTTTGTTGCATCACATAGTGTGAACAGCTTTGCAATCTGCAATCGTGTCACATAATGTGAACAGGGCTTTAAAACATTAATTAGGGTTTAGGAAATAAAAGACCTAATGCAGTGATAAAAATAAAATAAAAATACCATGATACTAAATAGCAGACCCAAGTGTTACGTTACGTTGCACAAACTTCACACGTGGGACGTTGAATTAGGCACCAGGATTTTGCATGATTTAAAATGCCAAAATGCTCTGCTCGTTTTTCATAAGGAGAGAAAATGTGTGGAAGAAATCAAATTGCGCGACCCTGTGCTTTCAATTGTGTATCCCATTAATCAACCCAGGGACACAAAAAAATCATTGCCAAAACGTGTGCCTAACATTGAAGTAGGCCGGGGGTAATCAGTGTACATCGTTTAGTCACCTATTTTGTGGTTTTATAGTAGGTGTTTAGGAACCAATTTGGATTAAATTGTTTGACCTCTGGAAGCTAGGTGAGTCATCTGCTTAAGCCAATGTTGGCTTAATATACTTGGGGTTGGAAATATTGACCAGTTCTTGTTGTTTATTGGTGAATTACATTGAAAAATAGTGCTTTCGGCAAAATGCGTGATGGAACCCATAATTCATGTATTTGGTACGATTAGCCCTGGTGCTTACATTGAATGAAGGTTGTGACGCTGTACCGTAGGGTCTGTCTGCTATAGTGAAGTAGTATGGTGTGTCCTAGATATTTCTATAAAGTTTGGTTATGAGACCGACAGTTTTAGACAGATCTTTTCACAAATGCAGAGAAACTAGTACCAACCAAAGTATAAGTTGGACAGTCACTCGATGTGTAGCGTAAGTTAAAAGCTTTTAGGCTTCTGCCAAAGATGTAGCTCTTCGGCGTCGCAAAAAAACAACTGGTAAATTTCAATAAAATAAAAAAAACAATGAGACAATAAGAATGAGGCTGTGGATAAATAACATATATAACATAACAATTTCCAACACCAGATACCTCTATTAGGAGGGGGAACTTACTGACGGCATATTGTCCTGCACTCCACCCACGATTGATCTGCCATGCTACCAGACCATATCAAACTGTCTTTTTGTTATACGTTAAAATCACCCCTCCCAATCAACCTTCATAATTTTATAACATCCTCCCAAAAACCCTGCCCAGTCCCTTGCTTAAAATTCAAACGTTTGACCCCATCCGTTAATAATCCACTGTCACGTTCTCATACCAGCTAGCTTCTCTCAGGGTTTCTTCACTCGCTGTTCTCACCTTTTTCTTCATCTTCCTTGCTTTTAATCCTCTTCAATTCACTTTGTATAAGTTAATCCATTTGTTTAGTACACAATTGTTTGTTTGAAGAATTAGTTAATTTTTACTTATTTTTTCAATGCTGTTAAAAAACACCAGTATGTGCCATAGTCATTACCTCAAATGATAGGCAGTCAATTCATTTGTTTAATACACAATTGTTTAGTCATTTGAATCATTAAGTTTAAAAATTAGTTGTTTTACTTGAAAAATTATTTGTTGATTAATTGTTCACTTATTATTTATTTTAGCACTCAGAGAAACTCACTGATATTTTATTGTAATTAACTCGAATATTGAGCAAACATTTTGGCCACTTTGCATTCTTCATTATTTTGACTGTTCCGAATTTTAGATGGGTTTTTGCTTAGACATGTACCAATATGCAATTGCTGATAATTAAGAATATGAGCATATAGATTAGGCAGAAACATTTTGAATATTTTATTACTTTTTGCATTATTCATTGAGAGGTAGTAGTGTTTGATTATGTTATAAGCTGTGCTATAGCAGACGGAGTCACACAATTGACATCATCATTGGAAAGGTTGAATGCAATGCATTCCATCAATTTAGTGCAATTCAATTGCTATTGATAACAGGTAAACAAACTGCAGTTTATTCGCATAAAAATCTTTATTTGCATAAAAAAGTTGCATATCAAAGCTTAGCTCGCAGTACAGTATTATTTACCAAATGTTGGCAGTGAAATGTTTTGGGCTTTTTGTTTTGCTTCAGGTGCTGTGATTGTTGATGTTAGTTAACACTCCCCCAGAGCTGAAAAAAAAAATTAAAGAAAAAAAATCATTTTGAAATAGTTTTCCTTTTGGCTAGTTCATTCCAGTTATTAAAAGTTGTCAATTTATTTTGGTTGATTTTGTTTTGTTCAATTGCACTCTGCTAAAAAATTGAAGTCAAGCATGGTCAATCGGGCTATAGAAACTACCAGATCTGATGGATAAACTATATGAAATATTTAGCTGTTTGCTGTGAGAATTTGATTATGTATAGTACATAACAACAGTCTTTGCTGTTTGAAGATATGCTGTATTCACAAGGTCGGAATGGCAAGAATTTTTACATTTTGTCGGACACTCTACATTAATTTTAGCAGAAAATTCTAACATTTCAGGAGATTTCTTCTACATATCATTTCCCTCATCAGCGCTGCCCGGTATGACAAACGCATATCCACCCATGCATCAGCCGATGATGGCCTCACAATTCCCCCACCATCATGTCTCTACGATGCCTGTATCAGGTTCACCGGTGCTGCTTGTCAGCAATTTATCTACAGAGGTAAGGAGAATCTATAGTGATCACAACTATAGATGTACATCTGTCGAAGAAACTGCATGTTTCTACTGAGCTAGGGGTTGACCGGTGATGCGTGGTGACCGCGCTAAATACAGGGTCACGGCCCCAGTAGAAACAGTTCGTATACCACCTTTAGATGTGGATGACAGCTCACGTTTAACACCGACATCCTCAGTAGAAACGTGAGGGGTGGCAATTCAATGCAACGGGTATGGCATAAAAGCTGCCAAACTTCATTTGGTGGCTCAAGAAAACATTTCCATGAGCCATTAAACTCGCGTGTGGTGAGCCATGAACCCCCTTTTGCCTTAGAGTACAAACGGTCAAGTTGACCAATCATCCACTAAATACTGGGTTTCAAATACGGGGCGACGCTCCATATTTGCGGGGTGCTTAGTAGAAGCATGCAGAATGGTGTCTTAGCCTATCCTCTGCCTTTGATGACACTAAAATCTTGTTGGGTTAATTCTGCGGTATTCTATCATTTCTCACCTTTGGAGTAGTGGTTTTCCCCATTCAAATAAGAGAGAAAACTGCCTCATGGTGGCCGTTTTGTAAAATGACCACCACTGCCAAAACAGGAAAATTGAGAAGATCTCAATAAGCCCTCCTCAAATCATGGAAAATTCTTCTATTTATGTCGAATCACAGGATGCCTAGGTTCACACTTTGATGAATAAGTGGAAATTTTGAACAACTATATGCAGAAGCATTATTCTAAACACATTATGAGACCCTTGTTTTTGAATCCCCTCTCTCCCCCACTGTGGCAGTATAGGGCCTATTTCTTTTGTCCAGAAGATAATTAAATATCACTGATTGATATACTCTTAATTGGTTAATGTGTCACACATAACATGAATTATGCTGACCAGTACTGCAGATTTGAGGTGAGCGAAAAAGTCCTTTAATGTGCCACTTACCATCTAGACGAATAAATAGTTAACTGGAAGGATTACATTTAACTTCAAATATAATGGTATAAGAAATGAAATGGAGTTCCATCATTGTATAGTTATGAATTGAAGGAATTTATTTGATTCAGCAAACACCAAAACAATGTTTTAAGAGCAAACTGTGATTCCTCTTCAAAAGCGTCAATCTGAGTTTTGGAATTAATATGACCTGCAATAATATGTAGTTGGTTAGCACTGATTTGACCAAGATATGATCATGTTTGAAGCGAGTGTCTGTGTTCATTTTCTCACAGCAGTGTCAGCATGAAATGCCCAGATGGTTTTATTATATTAAAAACGCTTGGGAGAATTCCTCATTGTTAGGTTGTTCCGATTGTTTTTAAGAATGTTTATTTGGGATGTTGGTCTGTGTCCATTCCTTGTCTTGTCCTCGCCAAGATCTTCATTGTCAGGCTTAATTTGTCGTTATTTGGGCAATGTATGAGGAAAAACTTTTGTAAGAATATTTTGTCATAAATTACTATGAAACATATAATAGGATATCCATTTTGAGTTGAAAATTTCAGTTTCATCAGTTGCATCAGTTTCGTAGCACCCAAACACAGACACTCGCTTTAAGATCCTAGCAGACTTTATACAAAAGTGTACCCCTTCAAGTCTAGCTTCTACATAAAGAGTTACACACCATATGTTGGCCCTAGAAATACTTAGCAAATGTTTACATATTTGGTAATGAATCTTGTCCATATTAGCTTCAGTGAAAAATTTGGAATACTGCTTTTCTGCCCAGATTCAGAACAACGATTACAGGACTTTGCAGGTAATGGGCTCCCTGAACATTAAAGCAACTCTTACATTTTCACGACATGGATCATGATCAGCCACAGCCTACCACTCGTGACAGGTTGTGGTCGAGTTTGGGTTCAGTTCATGACCTTTACCCAAATACTAGAGCTACTCACTACACACTTGCATGATCAGTACCACGATCAGTGACGACCACAGAATTTGAAAAGCAAGAATGACGTCACTATTCAGGACGTTGTAGAACTTTAGCTTGGGATGGTCGATGTATAGATCACAAAAGCCAGAGAGTACAATGGGATGATTGGGTGGCCGTAGTCCTCCACTCGTAGTTAGTTTGTAGTACTCTTTAAGGGGTAGGACAGGGTCGGGTAGGAGCTGTGATATTTTTTCAGAAATTCCAGTCGCGATCGTCCAGAGTGTACTACGAGTGTCACAACCAAGCCTCCAAGTCATAGAAGTTTTGAAAATGCTCAAATCTATGATCATCACGATCTGTCACCATTCATCCAAGACTCTACCACGATCAGTCACAAGTTGTAGGTCGTGACTGATCATGGCCCAGATTGTGAAAGTGTGGGAGAAGCTTTAAGGCCATACATAAATTTTATTACAGAAAAGAAATTCCTGTATCATTAGCTGACAACCCCATGTGAATATCTGCTACTGTTCTCAAGATATCTCACTTTCAATATAATTTGTCAGTTTAGCTGACACACACTTCACTAATCAATCCTATCTATGATGACATGGTTACACATTGTCTGATGATGGTTAGGTCTGTCTTTATCATTGGATTGCTGAATTTTTCTCAGAATTTTAAAGTTTTGGTATTTTTAGCAAAGCGGCCGGCCTGGCCTCTATGCAAAGAAATTGTATTTTCCCAAAACTTTAGGAACTATGGCCTATCCTGTTGAATTAGGGTAAACATGCCGGTTGGTTATAAAGAATTACAGAGAGCTTTTCAGCCAAAGTGTAACCATGACATCACAAATGTTGCCAGATGCTTGATTGAAATTAATATTTGAATAATGCAAAGATGCAAAAACCAAACATGTTATTGCAGTGGGACCTATGAGTTTAGTATTGTATTCTCTCAATTGTCAGAAGTTTCCACTGCTGGTTCAACCATTCTTTACTAATGATCGTTGTAGGGGTGTATATAAAGCTCATTATAATCACCTCTTACATACTACAGCAGTGTAATAACGTTTTCTTCCTACCTTTTATTCCCAGTCATGTGTGTAAAGCATGCATTCCACAATGTCCTACTACTAACTTCTTATTTTCAACACACTCTGTGGCTTTCAGTAGGTGTTTTAGAGTGTTATGTTTCCCCCTCACGTCATGCATGCGTGGAGTTGAACTTGTCAGGAAAAGTTAACATGATATTCAACTTGTGGATTATCAATTGGATTTGGGTGGAGTTGTAGCAGATATTACAATTTTAGGTTATATACCAACTAAAATCTAGGCATATGTACTAAATACTGGTGTTTTATGTTAAGCATGGGTGTTATTTTATTTTAATATCATCAATACAAATATCCGTTATAAATACCAACGGAGGAAAATGGTAATAGTAATGTCCTGTTTTGTAGCAGTGCACAGAGTTGTTAAACCTGGTTATTGAAAATACCAGATATTTTTGGGAGGGTATGAATGGGGATCAATTAATTTTGAATTTGCCAAAACTACTGGCACATTCAGGGAAGAAGATGCCTTTGTCAAAAATTACTAGAACTAACACACAGAACTCTGAATGCAATTGAAACCCTGTTTCAGCAACATTGAAACGCCAAAGACCTTCATGATGTTCTGACATGTTCATTTAGTTAACCCCATCAAGCTTTTACATTCCCCATTAACAGGTTTTTGCTCCCCTCCATTACCCAATTTTTTTGTGAGACTAACTGCAAAGTTATCTGTTGACATTTCATTCAGCCGTTTTACACACCGTTAGCTTTTTTCCGTTATGTAATAAGAATTGATTTCAGTTGATAGTTTTTAGCTCTCAACTATTTTTTTCTCTTTTTCTCTCTCTTCCTCTCACACCTGTTTCTCAAAAATGAACGAATCATTCTGCTGCGCCCCCTGTGCTGTCGACCTCACACACGTCTCCAATAGCTGGTCACGCCTGAAGAACTCTTTACTCTCTTTGGTATGCACTTTTCTGTTTGTTTTTATGGAAAGCAGTCGTTGATTCATTTACCCTCTGTTGTTGTTTTATCAGTATTATTATTTACATTAATAATAACCATGCATTATTAACACAACGCTTTTTCCTATGTAGCCAGCATTCTCTTTGAAGTCAAAATTGTAAAAAATATATATATATATTTTTAAAAAATGCCAAAAATAGGGAACATAAAGGGAAATATGCAATGAAATCTGTTGATACAAAATTTACAAAGGTTAATTGAAATAGAAGTTGTTTCAAAATGATAAACTATCAAAATCTATCTGAATTTGGTGTGACATTTGTCATTTAGGTTCTGGTATCAATTTTGGCGAAAAATAATTATGTGCATTGGGGGGGGGATTCACTCAATCAAATTTCACAATAACAACAAAATGAGTGAAAATAAATAAGTAGATTGAAATGTTTCCAAAAACATTTCTAAACAGTCACATATTCCATGTCAATGTGAAATATTTGTTCAGTTTTAGGGAGTCCATTTGGATATTGTCATATTTAGTAGATAAGTCAGTATGTGATCAAGGTCATTGGATGTTGATAGAGGTTAAACACTGAAAACATAGAAAACAGGATAACTTTTTGTTTCATACTAGATGTGCTATGTCTCCGTTAGTGCTC
>JAODUJ010261732.1:0-10242 GCA_027564615.1 Psolus chitonoides
GGTTACCCCACTCCCCCCCCCCCCCCCCCCTTGATGCATCTAGCATTAGCAGTGCAATAGTCAATCAGTGGAAAGAAAGGCTAAGTAACCTTCAACCGGCAACAACAACATTGGGGATCGGCACAAATGTGGTACTCCACCTGGTGCAGTTCTACAAAGTGTGTAGCACAGAATGCAGATACCAGTATATGAAACTATTTTAAGCACACTGAACATAATCGGCCAACGAGTCACATAAACTTTCTGACAATCCCCTCAACATTAGTTTTTGTCGAGCCAATATAGAGTTCTATTATCCTCCCACTCTTTGCTAAATAATGTACGCCTCCACCAAATATTATAATCTTGAATCCAGTCATGGTCACCGCATCTGTAGCAACTACCGAACCAATTTGGACCGTAAGGGTCAAAAGAGTGTTGCTTCAGCGGCGTTTGCGTCCTTTTTATTTTTTCTACAATCTTACAAGCACCTTCCTTGAAGACTGGAAATCTATATGGAAAACCTTGTTGCTTCACGGTTCCGGTGGCTCTCCATGCAAAGTATTCGTTATACAGGGTTGCATTCTGACTAACGGTCGTAATGTAATTAGCAAGATCATCGATGGAATTGAAGTCATCAGCATGGATGTAAGAATGCGGTGGCATCAATCTACTGTATTCCTTTTTCGTACCTCCAAGAACAATCGGAACAGATTTCCACTTTTCAAGCGCATTCCAAACTTTTTCGGACAGATATTCACTGCAGCAGCTGTTCTCTAAGCTCAGGTGAAATTTGTAATTGGTAAAGACACTTTTTGCAATTTCAACATTTTTCCGGATAGTTATGTTTCCACATTGACCGTACATGTCTACATCAACAAGACGACCTAAATCTAACACAAATTTAGTTCTCTCCCATCCTAGCCCTTCACAATGACGTGAAGATACCCAGGCGGATAACTTGGGTTTCGCTGCATGCCAGTCATTGCCTAAATGTTTTGATTGTGTGTTGTTAGGGGTATACCAACCATAAGCACCGTCAATATCAGAAGTGGAATGGAAAGTAAAAGACCAATTGTATGTCGAGTATCTGTAAATCTTAGGTGGTAAGAAATCTGGAACAATTGCTGCAGGTTCTTGAGTGGCGAACACCCAAACCTGGCCAGATCTGCGGTAATGATGCAGGTCTTTCCATTCGTCGAGAGTGAAAGGACCTGTGCTGAAAAATACTGCATCTGCATCTACGATATCAACAGCGTTATCGGTCAAACGTACCGTAACTGAAGTATTTTGTGTTTTGCATTGGTAATGGCAAGGAAATTCTACGAAATGCCAACCCGGTTTCTTTTTAAATGCTACGAATTCATAATGACCTTTACTATTACTGGTTTTATTTTCGGCAGTGGCCGTTAGCGGGATATCCCACACGGGTTTATCTTGAACAGTTGTTGGCATTGCGATATCTCGTGTGTAAACAACATCTGAAATTGATGTTATTAATTCGATGACGTTATTACTACGCATGAGATTATGTTGCAGGATTGGCGATAATATCCCGCACGCTAGAATAATAAACAGGATACGTCTCTTCTTCTTATCCAGACGGCATTCCAGTAAAGCAGGCATGATAGTTATAGGATCGCTTCACCGCTAGTGTTCTATCCAGCTATCAGAGTAGACAGAATGGTAAGATCTGTGTATAGTTAACAAAAAACAGATATGAATTTGTTGATGTAAAAGTCTTTATTACCAATTACGATGTCGTAATAATCAGCATGTTATACACCTCTCTTGCTAAACTTCAAAAGGATCATTTAACCAAGATGAGATAATATTAGCACTTGTTATAGCTCAACATATAACTAGAAAATAACTGGCAAGATATATTTAAAACGTTGAATCAATTCCTTGCAAGGAAGGTGTTTTCATTTGCAGAATATAATAATTTGGAATAATTTTTGTGTAATGATGGTCATTCAATATGGTTTATTAAACTTGATACAGTATATATACATGATGTAACATGGAAAGTGATGTAAACTGGGTATTGTAAAAAGGTCATATGTGGACTAAACACACACCCTGAAAGCAGGAAGTGGTGATAGAGGATTGACAATTGGGAGGGGGCGGTTGAGCAATTGGGTGTGGGGTTGGCCGATTAGGAAGTAGTTGGAAAATTGGAAGGATAAGGATATTTGGGAGTGGGCAATTAAGAATACACATATTGCGGGAGGGCAATCAAGTTCGACATTTGTGGTTGGCAATCGGGTGGAAAATTAGTGGCTGGTGTGGTTTACGGGGTAGTAGGGGGTATCTCTATGCATGCGAGACGTGGACTCTTACGACAGATCTCGGAAGTAAAATACAGCTGAAATGGTACGGTCACGTAACCAGACTGAGTGGACTCCCGTAAGACATTCTTCAAGGGACAGTGCATATAAAGAGACGCAGAAACATGCAAACAATGAGATGGACCAAAAATCTTGAAGAATGAACAGGGAAGACCTTCGCCATGACCAGACACTCGCCAATGATCGCCTGGAGTGAAGGAAGCTGGTGCTCGAATCATCGTCGGGGCGCCCCTACGATTCCGTGAGGACCAAGGCAAGGCAAGCTTGTATCGGGTAATGAATGAAAAACGGTAAGGGATAAACGATATAGTATGTATGGGATGTCTCGCCTAGCCCCCTATCGGGGAACCCCCCCCCCCCTCCCCCGTCGGGGTACTATCCTGGCGCCGCCCCTGGTACTGGATGAGCTGGGTGAGACTTCGTGATGGTTAACTGGTGTCTGTCAGTGTAGGTATGTCAGTATGTACTGGAAGAGTGTTCAACATCTAGTCGTCACTGAACTTATGAATAAACCTAAAAAAATCACCCTTTGCAATGCCAAAATTTCGCTTGACGGTTTTTTATCCCTTATTGTCAAGGAATCTATGCATCTGTAAAGCGGTTTGAGATCTAAGGACTAAACGCGCTATAAGAACTAGTCATCAATATTATTAAACGTGCTGTCGTGTGCATGTCCGTGAGGCTTTGTTGTAAACACGATAAGTCGACCTGTGTGCTCATGTGTAGCTCACACTTGGTGTGTACCCCCCCCCCTCCCCACACACATAATATGTACATGGTCTCTATCGTTTTGAGGTCAGGGGTTAGATACTAAAAAATTGTAAACACGCTAAGTCTTCCATGCCTGGTCATATCGAGTTCAAAACTCTCTGTGTAGGGTCTTTTTCGCGATGAATACATGGTACCCAATAATTTTGGTGGAAGTTTGGGCTAATTCGGGGTCAAACATAACGTAACAGTTGTGAAATTTAGGCGACACGAAGTCGACCATGCGTGTTCAGGTGAGGTCCCCATATTTAGGCTAAGAGGGAAACCTTATCCTGGTTGTCGAATGTGGGCGGAGAGGGGTGGGAGAGGATTCAAAATGCACCGACAAGCGTACAAAATTTCCTACAGAACTACAAATACCGACAAAAACACTTTTTTATCAAATATAGAGGCATCTGCCCCCACCTGGCTACGCTAGTGCTCTAAATTGACCCTTAGTATGTGTCATTTGGTAATTCATTGCCCCTTCTCAACGACGCCTTACGATTTTTTTAGACGGCGAGAAATTTCCATCACTCTGAATATCATGACTTGATCGTATTTATTTATATTCTCAGTAGGACTGGAGCGCATTATCCCGATTTTTGGGTTGATGTGTGTGGTCAAGAGAATCTGTATCTGGAATGATATGAAATTAGGTATTTGGTGTGAAAGATATATTTTGTAATAATTTATTACAACCTTAGAGACACTTTACAAGCAAGGAATCGCTAAGCCTTGCCGGATTATCTCCATGCTTTGAAACATTTCATAAATTAATCAAAGCTTAATCAATCAAACTTGTTATATTACATAAGGGGCGGATAGCTCAGTCGGTAGAGCTCCGGACTATAGACGGGAAAAATGCGAGTTCTACTCCTCTCAGGACCGCCCAGTTGTGCCCCTGGGCGAGGCACTTTATCTCCACTGCTCCTCTCCACCCATGTACTAAATGGGAACCTGCGAGGTAACTTGTACATGTAGTTAGCGCTGACACACTGACGCTGTATAATGCGTCGGGACCGTACAATCCGAAATGTGCACGTTAGTACGGGTTTTACAAGTTTCCAATGACCAAGGTAATATATGTAAAGCGCTTTGAGACCTTGGTGAAAGGTGCTGTATCAAATGCCGGTTATTTATTGATTAACTCGATTGGAATTCACTAAATAATTGACACGTTTACAATTGTCATCACTTGACCATTGTTGATACTTCAGACAACTTTGGACCAACATCAATGCGCTTCTTGCACTCACTAAGGTAGGTAGGGGGGGGCTTAGCAAAGTTAAACTTTCCCATGGTTTGTCCTATCCAGTTGTCGTGTTTAGAAGGTTTTTAGCCTGTGCTGAACTCAAATAACATTGGATCTCCACCAAAATCAAGGTCCTCTCTGTACTCATTTCGGAAGACCTACATACATCGTTTGACCTCGAATAACCCTGAAGATATAAATAAAATAAACTTCCTGTCGCTTCCTTTTTTGGCACCGCATTTTTAAACTGCTACCGGTTCTTGTATTGTAAATAAATATACAAACCCGAGAAAAAATGATCAAATCAACACAATCTTCACGCTTGGAAAGTGCCAGTCAATTTTGTTAATGAAATTCTCCTGAATGTTACTTTATGTCTGTTTTATTCAATGAGAACACGACCACACAAGAAGCGTTGATTTGGATAAATTACCTTCTTTCTTTTAACCTTGACAATGGGGCATATGAATACTACTTGTGAGGATAAATTATTGAGAAAGAAAAATACATTTTGTCCCTTGATACATTTTGTCCCTTGGTCCATTGTGGAAAAGAAATGAAATAGAGGGCGCTGTTCTCGGGTCTGGCCATCTAGAGAACTGGGAGAAAGGCACTGGATCTAGGCTGGTTTGCCATGAATAAAGGTTATGAAACAGATACCTTTGTAAAATGTGTTGGTCACAAACCTTACAAGACACTGGAATATCCTGAATTTAATCTCCATAGTGAGTATTTATTTTAGATGAATGATGTAATTTTCAACTAAGTCGAAATTATTGCCACATGCAACATCTGAAGCTTGCAATGTTCTGGTTTTTCAATTCACAAACAACACATGGCCAAACAGCAGAGAATGCATGGAAGGGAAATGCCATATTTGAAATTTAGTTAATGAACAATATTGCAACTTGCAAAATAGAGTGAATGTATGCCTACTAACCAATCCTCTGAAATTTATTTTATTCCAAATAGCCAAAATAACCAACCTACCTTATGTGACCATAATTTAGCATGGAAAGAAAAGAGTTGAGGAATGGGGGGCATCAATATTCATCCATTTAGCAAATTTCTGATACATGTTCACTGATAGTGAATCAGACTGGCCTACACTCACCTTTTCAGTTCATTTGCTGTAAAGTGTAGGCTACTACTAGACCTAATTAGAATTAGGTCGAATCCAGTGTCCCAAAAAAAAATGCTAGCACAAATATGTCCACATTATAGGTTTCATGACAACATGTATGCTATAGAGGCCTAGGCTAGGACTGATTTCCATTCATTAGTAGTATATACAACTTTGTTTTTATGTATAGCCTAGCTTCGGCCTATACCTTCGAGAAAAAACCCAGGCCACCTTAGCTACCGAGCTACTTCAAAGTAATAATTTTGTGAAAGAGCGTTCACCGGCCTCGACTTTGCACTCTTACATTTTGGTTGGTGATTTCCATGACATGATATCAGGGAATATGGCACTTTTTTATGAGCTGATGTTGATGGGTTTAATATGGAGTATATATTGAGTGAAAATTCTGAAGATTAGGGGTAGTTTGAGCCATTTTAGCTGTTAGATGCTCGGATGTGAATATTAGTCCGCCAAATCAGCTGTTAGGGCAGGTGTTCCACCTCAAACTTTACCCTCCGCTAGCTCGAAATATCAACGGTGACGGTATGACAAATGTTGGGTCCTGTGTAGGTCTCAAAATGTCAGCTTTCAAATGAGGGGTGCCGTATAGGGGACGTTTGTGACAAAGGGCTCTGATGTCCACTCCAAAAACTTAAATTATTGTGCAGGTCTATGGAACAATTAATTGTGGTGTACGCCCTTCAACGTTTTCGTACCAACACTGTTGGGGCTGGTACGGTCCCCTACTGTACACAATTACACAAATGAAAGTGCCCGCTAGACAGGGTTGCCAAATAGCTAGGAAGTCATTCTTGCCAGTTGCACAGTCAATAGTGGCCCTCAACAGTCTAGAATACTTTTTTCTTCTAATGTACGGTAATTTACTCAGGAAAGCATAACAAATCAATTATCAGCACACGCTTTGAAATTCAAAAGAAAGATTTTCAATTGTTGACCCAAAAATGCAAATTTTGTCCCCAAAATTACTCGGGCGTGAAATTCTGGGACGTCTCGCCAAAAAAGTGTTCAGCTATGTCCAACTAGCCAACCTGAGCCACAATAGATCATTTTTTACGAAAAATGACTTCAACCACTTTTCACCTTCAAGGGACCACACCACAAATAATTGCAACATCGGCACATCAGAAGGTGCCATAGTCTCTGATATCATATCATCAAAATCACCAACCATTTTTTTAGGGACTAGTTCTTGAGGTGGAAAACCTTTCGCAGAGTTATTTTTTCCCTGATAGGGTGTATAAACTTGATACCTCGATATGAGAGAAAACTTGTTGATCTAATTGTCCATGTTGACAAATGATGAAAAATCAAAAATCAATAGCTGTTAAATACGGTAGTAGCCTAAATATCAAGACCGGCCCTCGTCTTTTTTTTTACCACCGACGAGAATCGTGTTATTCTTTGGACTATGAATTAGCCTCTGTGTTAGGCAATGTTACGCAATGTGACGTGACGCGACCAGTAATCCTTACCCGAAGGCCAATAGTTATACGTAACACCAACTATCGATTTAGATTTAAAAAATCAATCAATTCTCGTCATAGTTTAACTGGATATCGTTATCTACAGAAACAGATTGAGTAAACTCCCTCAAGGAAAGACCTTCATGTTTCTGGAAATCGTCAGAATGTATATTTTTATGATATTACCTGTTATAAAGCAAAGGAACACGTGTCGCTAAAACTGATAAAAGCCTATAAATCAATGTCAAAAGGTCAAAAGATTACGGAATGGGGAATGCTGGATTTCTGCAGGATTTAAAAAAAGGAACGTTGTAGGCCAAAGCTATGCTATAACCAGAAATCCAAAAGGATTAGCGATTCCTTGATTGCAAAATGACAGAAAGCCTGGTATGAAAATCACTCAGCATTGTAAACCTAAACATGGTTTTCAGTGTCCAACCTTTGCTGACCTCTGCATACCCTCTGACATACACACACCATTTTAATCTAGCATGGTTGACTTAAGTGTGTTTACAAGGTTCTCGGAGTTTGACTTCTGTTGACCTCAGATGACCTATGATCTCTCCCAAAAACAATAGCGATCATGTATATACTAATTACGGGGAATACACATACCAAGTATCAACTTGATCCAACCAGGCATGGTCGGACTTATGGTGTTTACAAGCTGAATTACCTAAACAAAAAAAATACCTAAATTTTACAAAATTTCAATTTTTGTATAAAAATGAACTCACACCTCCGACAAAATCAATAGGGTTCTTGTACTCATCATGATAACTTGATCGGACCAGGCATGGTCGACTTGGGGTGTGTACAAGGTTTTCAGAGTGTGACTTCTGTTTACTTCAGATGACCTCTCCCAAAAGCAATAGAGATCATGTATTCGTTATGGGGAATATACATACCAAGTGAGAACTTGATCCAACGAGGCATGGTCGACTTAGCGTACCACAAATTACCTGTATTCCACAAAATTACCATTTTGGGCAAAAATTAACTTGGACCTCCACCAAAATCAATCGGGTTCGTGTACTCGTCATGAGGGAGCTACACACCGAATTTGAACTTGATTGGACCATTCATGGTCGACTTAGCGTGTTTACAGGTTTTCAGAGTTTAACCACTGTTGACCTCAGATGACCTCTACCAAAAACAATGGGGATCATGTGCTCATTATGGGAAACATACAAACAGTATCTATCAAGTATGAACTTGATCTAACCAGGCATGGTCGACTTACCATGTTTACAAGCAAAACGAAAGAAGAAAAAAAATCACAAAATTTCTATTTTGACCAAACCTGGAGTCGTACCTCCACCAAAGTCAATAAGGTTCTTGTACTCATCGTGAGAAAGCTACACACCAAATTTAAACTTGGTCAGACCAGGCATGATAGACTTTGCGTGTTTACAAGGTTTTCCGAGTTTGACCATTGTTGACCTCAGATGACCTCTCCCAAAAACAATCGAGATCATGTACTCATTATGGGATACATACACACCAAGTGTGACTTGATCCAACCAGGCATGGTAGACTTAGCGTGCTTCCAAGGTTTTCCGAGTTTGACCTCTTTTGACCCCTCCCGAAAACAATGGGGATGATGTACTGATTATGGGAAACATATGAAACCAGTATGAACTAGATCCAACCAGGCATGGTTGATTTAGCGTGTTTACAAGCAAAAAA
This sequence comes from Psolus chitonoides, assembly GCA_027564615.1. NCBI lineage: Eukaryota > Metazoa > Echinodermata > Holothuroidea > Dendrochirotida > Psolidae > Psolus > Psolus chitonoides. The sequence continues at coordinate 8,629 of JAODUJ010261732.1, forward strand.
CAACAAAAATACCTAAATTTCACAAAATTTCCATTTTTGACCAAAAAAGGAGGCATACCTCCACCAAAATGGTCGACTTATCATGTTTACAAGCAAAGTGGCACACACACACACACACACATACGCCATGTTGACTGCATAGATTCCTTGAGACCAAGTCAAGGAATCAAAAATACGTTGTGGATATTTACACGACGACGGTCTGCATGACACATGGACTTGATCCAACCAGGCATGGTGGACTTAACGTGTTTATAAGCAAAGTGGCACACACACATACATTCATGCACACACACATACGCCATGTTGACTGCATAGATTCCTTGAGACCAAGTCAAGGAATCAAAAATAGGTTGTGGCTATTTACACGACGACGGTCTGCATGACACTTACATACATTGGATACATAGCATACTTACGTGTACGTATGTGTTAGCACAGTTATAGTACAGGTTAGGTGCAGTCGTCGTGTAGATAAGCATGCTTATTCACCCGACTGTCGTGTAAATAGCTTCGACCATACAAATAACAAATTGTATAATTATTATAAGTTGGATCCAGTTATGGGCCTACTGTATATCTCACTGTAACAGTGAACATTCAATAACATGTATGTTGTGGAGTGTGGACGCCATTTAAAAAACAAGAACGAGCCAAACTCGTACAAGCTGGTCCGAGATAAAGTTGATCTAAGTGGTTGTAAAGTCTGGGGAGCACAGTTCTGAACGTACACCGAACATGGTCTGGGCTTCGGTCCTGGAGTGGAGCATCACTGCAGTGGCGTCACCATACTTTTAATTCGGGGGGGGGGGCACAGGGGGGCACAACAGTTCGATGAGGGGGAACCACTAGATAGTGGCGGATGCATAATTTTGCAGGGAACATGAACCGCACACTGTCAAGACCAAGCTCCGCCCTACCCCTGCATCAAAACCTACATTTTTGACATATTCCTTTTGGGGCCAGTCCTCTCTCCTTCCTCTATTTTCTCATTTTTATGTTTCTTTCGTTTTCTTTTTTGAATAACAGGGGAGGTCACCCAAGGCCGCTGGATCTGTGTCTTCAGCAGAGACCTCAGTTTGAAACTGTGTGCAATCCATGCAAAGAAAAAAGCATATGCAGGGTTTTCAATTGCACATTGGACCAACAGTGTAGTCATAGGTCACAGGGGGCATGAAGTTTTATAGCATTGAATGTATGACACTTATGTAGATGCGGTAATATATCTGGTTCACCCAGAGCCAGTCTTCCAGTCAGACTTTCTCTCTGACAGACTGCAACGTACATGTACCATACACTAATCCACTATCCCAGTCGGCAAACTGAAGGAAAATTAAAACGAAAAAGAGTTAGGAAAAGAGGAGGAGGGAAAGAAAGGATCTACAGTTGTACTATAACTTCATAACTAAAATTTTGGCTAAATAATGAAAATAAATTTACTTCAAAAATAGTAAAATAGTGCACCATTTCGCATCTAAGCACACTTCCATATTAAAAAAAAACTCTCAGAGGGGAGAAGGACACCTCCCCTTAGACCCCTCCCCCAGGACGGCGACCACTACATTTCATAGAGTTAGTCGGCAAAACCAGTTCTAATAGTCGGCAAAATATATC